>PVKP010006906.1:0-80121 GCA_004027715.1 Plecturocebus donacophilus | reverse complement strand
GGATATGAAATTCTAGGTTGAAAGTTGTTTTCTTTAAGGATGTTGAATGTTGGCCCCCACTCTCTTCTGGCTTGTAGGGTTTCTGCTGAGAGATCTGCTGTGAGTCTGATGGGCTTCCCTTTGTGGGTAACCCGACCCTTCTCTCTGGCTGCCCTTAGCATTTTCTCCTTCATTTCAACTCTGGTGAATCTGACGATTATGTGCCTTGGGGTTGCTCTTCTTGAGGAGTATCTTTGTGGTGGCTCAGCTGGTCCCATCCCCACAAGGAGAACAGCAATTGGAAGCGCTGAGGACTGAGAGTTTCACAGCAAGCACAGCTGAACCCAGGAAGGCCTAGCTCTGTGGGGAAGGGGTGTCCACCAAAGGAAAACTAAGAAACAGAAAAATCTTCATAACCAACAAGCTGGACATCCACTCAGAGACCCAATCTGAAAGTCGGCAATTAGAAAGATGACAGGTGGATAAATCCACAAAAATGGGAAGAAACCAGTGCAAAAAGGTGGAGAACACCTGAAATCAGAATGCCTCTCCTCCTACAGGGGATCGCAGCTCCTCATTAGCAAGAGAACAAGGCCTGACGGAGAATGAGTGTGATGATCTCACAGAATCAGGCTTCAGAAGGTGGATAATAAGAAACTTCTGTGAGCTAAAAGAACATGTTCTAACCCAATGCAAAGAAACTAAGAACCATGAAAGAAGATTTAACGAAATGCTAACGAGAATGGACAACTTAGGAATATAAGTGAATTGATGGAGCTAAAAAACAACACGAGAACTTCGCGAAGCATGCACAAGTTTCAACAGCCAAATTGACCAAGCAGAAGAAAGGATATTAGAGGTTGAAGATCAACTCAATGAAATAAAACGAGAAGGCAAGATGACAGAAAAAAGGGTAAAAAAGAATGAACAAAGTCTCCAAGAAATATGGGACTATGTGAAAAGACCTAATCTACGTTTGATAGGTGTACCTGAATGTGATGAAGAGAATGAATCCAAGCTGGAAAATACTCTTCAGGATATTATCCAGGAAAACTTCCCCAACCTAGCAAGGCAGGCCAACATTCAAGTCCAGGAAATACAGAGAACACCACAAAGGCTATTCACACTTTTCTAGGAAAGTGGTGGGGAATCCACGGAACCAAGAGTTCCTTCTCTTTTAAACCATGTAAGGTAACTCCCAGGACCTTATAGTGCTGTGGCATTTGTAAATTGTCTTTGCACTGGGAGCGGGGAGGGGTGTCTTTAACATGCTAATGCATTATAGTTAGCATATAAGCACTGAGGCAACTAGTGGTGGCTTTCCTTTTGATCTTGGTTTTCGCTGGTTTGAGCTGGTTGCTTTACTGTATCCTGTTTTGACTAGGTCCTGTTTTCATCAGCGGGGTCCTAAGTGGTGGTCAGAAAAAAATCCTGCTGATTACTACCTCAGAAGGAATCTTTTGCAATAGCAAAGATGATCAAAATTAATGTGAATAACATTAGTGATAAGGCAAAAGGGATCAAATTCTAGCTTGTGTTATCAAGGAGTTATCGTACTGTTAATTAAGATAGAGGGTAAAAGAAAAAGATTTTTTAGGAGGGAGTTGAAATGGACCCAAATTTTGATTGAGCTAACTATAAGGAAGCTATGAGGCATTGGAGTTACAGTTCCAGAGCATAGTTGAAATGCATATTTAGAACCCCAGAGAAGATTCTGAGCTAGAGTTATGTAATGGGAATCTTAAATTCTCTTTGTAACATGTATATGTGGATTTATTAAATAATATTGAATATTTACTATGTGGCAGTCAATGCACCAAATAATACCTCAATACATGAGACAGACAAGGTTCATGCTGTTCTGAAGTTTTTAAGTAACTATATCATACATTTTACAATAATCTTTACATATATTTTATAGACGTAAACTGTATTAAATGTACACAATGAAAAAATAGTTCTCTTTCTCATCCCATATCCTCAAACTTCTCTCTTGTGGGAAAACATTTGCAGATAAAACTCTTCTTTGCAATTTACAACTATTCTTATACTTATCTTTGTATAATTATTTATCTCATTAGAAACAGATTTTATAGTTTTCTATACTTGCTTTTATTTTTCATTTAAAAATTTAACTTGTTCCACAAAAGCACCTATAATATCTTTCTTATAGTTTTTAGAACATAAATTAATCTGTTGAATGTATAAACATAACTTGTTATTGAACTAATGCCTTATTAATGCAGGTTATTTTTGCTGTTTTCCCATAACAAAGAAAACTGTGGCAAATTGTCATGCAGACATAAATTTATCAGTAATATATATTCCTAGTGATTAAATCACTGTCAAAAGGTGTGTTTATTTTTAATTTAATATCTATTTCCAAATTATTCTCTGGAGAGTTCATACTAACTTACACTTACACCAAACACAAACCTGAACTGTTGAAACTTCATCAACACAGTGTTTCCTATAAATTCTTCTATTTCCTTTTTAGGTTTGCTTTTTGAAAAGTGGAAAGATGTATCATATTGTCGTTTCTATTTTTATCTTTAAATTATGAGTGACGTTGAACATTTTTTCCAAATATTTATATATTGTTGGTGCTTTGTTTCTTGGAACTACATCTGTATATCCTTTTTCCATTTTTTAAATTGCTTTTTGTTCTTAACGTTTCATAAAATGCTTTAATATATTTTAAATATTAGCCTTATTTTAAATACTGTAAATATTTTCTTGTTTTATAAAGTTCTCTTCAAAGTTAAAAAATTACTACATATGTACTTTTCTTTTATGATTCCTATGTTATCAGCTTTTGGTAAAAAATAATTTCCCGCTTCATAGTTATTTTAAAAATTTACCAAGTATTCTCTTAATTGAAACTCACAACAAGCCTGTCAGGTTTGTATTAACATTCCAATTGTGCAGTCATTAAACAGAAACTGAGAGACATAGAGAAACTTGCTTTTGGTCACACAACTATTACATTATTGAGCTTGAGTTTGCAACCAAACTCTGACTCAGCTCCGGGGAAGTTAACCTGATTCTAAAGAAGACCCACAATTACCTCTTTGGATGATTCTTTCCTTTCTCTTCTGAGAAGACTGCTGAGGCCCTCCATCACCATGGGGCTTGTATTAGTCTGTTTCATGCTGCTAAGACATACCAGAGATTGGGTAATTTATAAAGAAAAAGAGGTTTAATGGACTCACATTTCCATGTGGCTGAGGAGGCCTCACAATCATGGAGAAAAGTTAAAGCCATGTCTTACATGGCAGCAGGCAAGAGAGAGTGCATGTGCAGGGGAACTCCCCTTTATAAAACCATCAGATCTCAAGAGACTTATTCACTATCAGGAGAACAGCACAGGACAGATCCTCCCCCATGATTCAATTACCTCCCACCAGGTTCCTCCCATGACACGTGGGAATTATGGGAGCTACAATTTGAGATTTGGTGAGGGATACATAGCCAAACCATAACAGGGCTGCTTTTCTTATGGGGATAAACAGTGCACTACAGAAAGGAGGCTGCAAAAGTTTCAGCCAAGTAACCACAGGAGAATAATAATCTGCATATTGTTTAAAAGGCAAATTGTTTTTATTGATTTAAAAAGAGCCTAAGAATAACTAATGTGTTCATTATGTCAACCAGTAAGTTCTGAACGTGTGTTAAGTGTCAGGCTATTTTAAATGCTTTTCCTTAGTAAATCAGACAGGCGAAGTGTTTTATCCCTAGAAGCTTTTATTTCAGCTTCCTGTTCATGTGCTGTGCTGCTTTTTCTTATCTTTTTTTTTTTCCGAATAACACAACACGTCTCATTCTTATCATAGGCTTTTTGTGTTTCCTACATAAAATCAAAAGAAGGATTCTGCAGATATTATCTTTTTTCAATAATATAAATTTTTGTGTCGTGGACCCTGGGAAGTGCTAACCAGATTCTCTGCAAAAACTGAGCTGTGTATTTCCTTAGCTCATGGTAGCATGCGCTGATTGCTTTTAGCTGAATCCCCCTTTCAGGTCTTATCCTCAGCCAAACTCAACATTGTGCCCCCTTCCTGGGACAGTACTAATCTAATGACTGGTGGTTGCAGCAGCAGTTAAAGGGCCTGGCCTCTTGGTTTTAAATAAGAGCAAGTTTTGAAGGGTAATAGCAGGTCTAAAATTCAACACAGAAGCTAAGTCCTCTATCACCTCTATCACCCTTCAATTTTCCTCTATCCAATCTTGCTTTCTTCACTCCTCAGAGTCTCTGAGAAACTCCCCCAAATAACCCCTGCACACAACTGTTTCTCTGGACCCAATCTACACTTTCATTACGTATTCTACCACAGAGGCAATCTTTTTTCAGCCATATGTTCTTTTGTTTTTTGATGTGTATTAAAAAAAAAAAAACATTTTAATCTTTGGGTGAATAGTCCTATATCTGCCATTTTTTTATGTTTTTGAAAATAAAGTCATATGTATTGACTTTTAGAAGTTTTATTGGAAGGATGAAAGTTACTTTAAAAAATATTTTATTTATTTCACTGATGCTTTTCCATAAAATCCTTACTCAAATTGTCCACAACTCAAGTCTCACACTCAGCAATAAACTTTATAATATGAGACCTTCTTGTAAAATTCCACTTGTAAATTTTGAGATTTTTGTCCAGAGCTTAAATTGGCAATTAAATGTGAGGAAAGAAAAATAGGAACAATAGTCTAAAAATTGAGCCACCCAAAACTAATTAAACAAAGAGACATTGAGTTTTTTACTTGAAAGTAACTTGCCTCAAGTTCTACAATTAAAATTCAGATTAAAGCTAACTAGCTAAACTTACTACCACCTTAATTCCTCAATGTTCTCAAAAATCTATCTTTATAATTTTAGTAATTCTGTTTTAAAGGCAAATAAATAAATCATCTAGGCTCAGAGTGTAGAGAATGTCATTCAATGAGTTTATTGGGCTGAGTTTAACCAGTGGAAAGTTGCTTCTTTTTAAGACCAGATTTTTCACAGTATGAAGTTTATATAACTAGTATTTTTATTAATTTGACCAGCAATTACTGAGGCCTTCGATGTCACATAATATTTTAACCATTGGTGAAACAGTGATAAATGAAACCGGTATCATCCCATCATACAAATGTGTGCTCTCAATAAGATGGTCTAAAATCTCTAGATAAGGGGAGGCATTGTAATAAATCTTGACATTTTATATCAATATTTTAAGGTCATATTTTTTTTAAGGACCAGAACAGTTGAGTAAGGGGTATTACCAAGTGGCAATTGTAAGGTTCTCTACAACTCTTAAATGTAGAGATGGTGAAGTCCATTACACATTTACTGAGTGCCCACAGTGAGTCAGTTCCAATTTTCAGCTTCCCTTTTAGAATTCAGTACTGTTCAGGCACTTGTGTCTGTTATTATTATCATTCAGCTTCCTTTTTGCAAAACAGAGAGTATGTCTGTATATACTATGCTTACCTTTGACATATTATTTTCATGATAAATAAGCATCAAAAAGTTGTTTCTACAAATAAATTCCATTGTTTTGCCACCTAAAAGAAAGGTCCGGCAAAATACATATGATCATTAATTCAATCAGTACTTATTGAGCACCTATAATGTGCAAAATACTATCCTAGATACAAAAACCAAAGTTGTTGCCAGGCGCAGTGGCTCACACCTGTAATCCCAGCACTTTGGGAGGCCAAGGGAGGTGGATCACCTGAGGTCAGAAGTTCAAGACCGACCTGACCAACATGGTAAAACCCTGTCTCTGCTGAAAAGACAAAACTCACCCGGGCATGGTGGCACATGCTTGTAATCCCAACTACTCTGGAGGCTGAGGTAGGAGAATAGCTTGAACCGAGGAGGCAGAGGTTGTGGTGAGCAGAGATGGTGCCATTGCACTCCAGACTGGGCAACAAGAGTGAAACTCCTTCTAAAACGAAAACCAAAGTTGTTAGAGTCTCTGTTTTCATGGATCTTTATTCTACTCTGAAAGAAAGACAGTAAATTAAGACATTTCACAGTAATATTGCTATAAAGAGATACCTCAGGGAGATGTATAGAGATTATGGGTTGGTCTGGAGAGTGGCATGAGGTGTGGGTAAGGGTTAACACTACCCTGGGGGTCAAGAGAAGCTTCTCAAAGGTCTGAACAGTGTAAAGTATGGCAAGGAAGGACAACTCCTTAGCTATACCCTGTTAATAATCAGTAATATCAAACATTCACACACTCTCACACTTATGCATGTTTTATAACAGAATTTTTCGCATGCCTCTAATGAAACCCTGGTGTTCTCCTTTGTTTGATTTGTACCTGTATAGGTGCAACATTTAATTCCCCGTATCAAATATAAGCTTTATAATCCACTTCCTTTTCAGTTTTCTTGAGCACTACTGGGTACAGATTTGTGATAGTGAAAGCAGCCTCAAAGAACAAAATGAGCCCCAGAAGAAAACAGCAAATCATGGAATTTTTTAAACCTACCAGGTCTTAGGAGAGTCTGAGCTTCAGAGAAACAAATCTGCTGTATGTCAAAGCACCATTTACCCATCTCAAGCATGAAGTTTTGGGACATTTCCATGCTTCCAGTCATAGTGACCTCTAACTAAGTGGATGTGCATTTAATGCATAAAATTGGGTAGTATTTCCAGCCTGTGTATTAACTGTCTGAATCCTAGCTTTTCTTCCACTCCTTCCATTTGTCTGCCGTGGGAGTTAAAAGCAAACTTGGAGGCAGCCAGAACTGCTCTGCCCAGTCATAACCATTATTGGATTCCTGGACATTTTTGCCTTTCTTGTTCTGCCCTCCACTCCACCTCACACCAAAACGCAATCTCTGCCTAGAAAGCAATATCTGCATTTTAAGATCTGGTTAACTATTGCTTTCCCAAGAAAATGCCTCTGACTCCTTTAGTTCTTGTTGAACATTCCCTTTTCAAAACCTCTTCTTGCACAGAGAGTCACTACATAACCATGTTGTGCCTCACAGTTTATTCATGCATTCTCACAGCTAACATGTATTTTTGTAGAGGAAGATCTCTTTTTTCTGTATCAGCCTACCTCTCATATAGAATTCAATAAGTACTTGTTACTTAGGGAATTGTTTGATCAGCAGAACTAGACTAAGCTAAATGGTAAAACAGGTGAGGCAATACTTCAGTGTTTCTATGCTCATACTCTCCCCACACTTCTTGTGATCACAAATTAGTAGGTTGGCCAAAGCTGGCCTTGCCCCTAAATTAGGCACTCTCAAATTTTAGCAAGATGTCAAAGTGCACAAATACTAATAAGACAGTAAAGCAGCAATGATGCAAATGCCAGAGTTCCAGGAGGTGAAAGACAATGACTTTGAGGCAATAGAGATTTTCTTTCCCCTCAATTCAACAAAGAAGTCACAGCTCTCAATACCAACCTGGAGTAACACTTGCAACTATGCTTTATCATTTCATCTTTTGATGAAACCTTATGGCTGGCTGCTCTGGCAAATCTGTTAGCTGTATGTCATCAAAATATTAAGGTAACCTAAAAACAAAAGAAGAAACCAACAACATAAAAGTTGAATCAAAGAAATGAGTGTTCTCTACCCACTATCTGATATAAGGAGCTGCCTTGTTGAGTAGGTTAGCCTTTGAAGGGAGCCTGTTTATCTTTTTCAGACATCAACCTCCTCAGAGGAGCTTTTGATATCTTCCTTGTTTGATGTTCTGATGCCTGCTACAATGTGGACTCTTCTTTTTTTCCTTTACAAGCTTTGCTCTGCAATAAATGAACATTCCACTAATAAAATGCTGTGAGTAATTAATCAACAGAAAGGTGATTAATTAGGTAAATATGCAAGAGACTGAGGATAAGCAGGAAAGGGTCCTTTGAAGGATTCAAAGAGTGATTCTGGTGGGTTTCTAATTTTTCCCTTCTGCACCATGAATCCCTTATGCTTCCTGAATAATAGGAGGTTAAAAGAATAAAAATATCCTCACGAGTATAGATGTAAAGAGGAAACAATAGGAAATGTCATCATCCTGTCTGGCAATATTCTGGTTGGGAAACTTTATTACCTAATGAGAAAAGCACTTTGATGGATTAATGTAGTGGGCTTTAAGAGAAATATTCTGATCATTGCAAAATCAGTGAAGATGAAAAATGTGAGCGGGTAATTGAATAGGAAACATTTATATGGCTTTGAAGCTATGCTAGCAAAAAAATTATTATTAAAGTAACCTTTTATTTAATATATCATCACCTATAAGATGTGCTTTGTAAAATTTCAGCTTGGAAGGACTTCCTTTTTAATCGTGTAAAGTTTTGGCAACGCTTTTTATTAAAAGATTTTTTAACTAAAACTGAATATAGTTTAGGGTATATAAATTAAAATGAACCTCAGAGACCACATAGGCAAGCATTTTGTGGCATAAAGACTTTTCAATTAATCAGAGAGATAGTTGGTACATAACCTTCCTTACCACCAGGACTCACCATAATAATTTTTATATTCTGTGTTTTATGCAGTATTACTGCAAAAGAAAGAAATACTGAAAAGCTAACTGAGAAGACCCTACATAAAATTATATAATACTAGTTTATAGTTTATAGTCATAAACTAGAAGTCTTTTAGGTATTAAAATGGAACAATTCTTTTAATATCTTTTTTTTTTTCATTTATATTCATACCAGGAAGTAGTAATGTCATCTTATCACTGTGGTTCCTGGAGGGCAGAGCTGGGGTAAGGAACTAAGCTCTTTTGTACCCTTTACTCTGTTCTAGACTCTTCTGTCCCCTATCCCTGTGCCATTAGTTTAGGAAGATGATTGCATTAAATCATGCTCCTTTCCTCATTGAGTTGTTAGTGGTTATTATGTTTAGTATGTATTGCTTATTTTCAAAATTATATTAGAAATTAGAGGGTAGAGAAATTCTACACTGTGGTTTAAATGTATTACTTAAATCTTGTTTTTCTTTGGTCATTCTGATTGCAGAAAGGAGAGAACTTCAGTTTATTATTGCTATGTTCAGTACTTCATGTTAATGCCCATTTTTGTCAAACAGAGAAAAGTCCTGAGATACGAAACAGTATCTGGAGAGGCTCTGATCACATAATTTTTGTCTTCATTGAGTTTAATTTGTAGTTGCTTTTTTATCAAGGTGAGACACTTTTTTTCATATATCTTAGTGATACTGAGTTTTATTTTCAAAGAAATTTGAGTGCAAAATTAAGTAAAAAGTAATACTAGTTAATTTAAAAATAGTGCACTATTTAAACAACAATACAAGTGGAGGTTGAATGGTGAAAATCATGAAAATGATACAAAAATAAATGGAGTTTGAGAAACATCGCCTTGCTTGAGACCACTTAAAATGAAAGACCTAGGCCCATAGAAAACAATAGAAAAATTAACTCAATGGGATAGAATGCAGAAACAAGGGATCAGAAAGAACATGGTAGCAGGCAGGGTTACACTGGTAACATAAATGAAGACACGCTCAACCCAAGCAAGCTGGGCTTCTGTCAATAATCCCTCCAACCTAAGGCCAAGATTTGAGCCTGGAGCTTTGTGGCTTCTGGAAAGGTCAAGTGAAGAGGGAACTGCAGAGGCTGGGGATGAAGTCCAGAAGATTGCATGTCCTGTAATTAAATAATGAATTCAGAGGAAAGTCCAAAAGTTAAAATGAAGTGCATGGCAGGAGGTAGAATCAGCTACCAAACCAAACAAAACAAGCCAGATCACAGAGGAAAATGTGATCCTATTCTGCTTTTAGTCTTTTTAAAAAGCAAAGCAATGGCTATTTTTGTAATTTGCGGCAATCCTTTCTTTCTAATTTTGTAATTCTCATGTACTGGAGCCTCATCTTAATATAGAGAAGTACTAGATTTGAGAACTGTTTTGAAATACCAACTTAGCACTAGTAAGTATGTGTCAAAAATTGTCTACATTTAACATTGTATATGATAAAATTATGTGAAGTGTTTCTGGGAAAAAACTATGTTTATATTAATAACACTCTAAATAGAATGTATTTAATTTCATCAGTCATTCACATAAATTACTTAGATTAAAATAATCTTAAAATAATGCACATCTTAAAATAATAGCTTCAAACTTCTGAAGAAATGATCTAAATAATTTTATTTTTTTAAATGTGTAGTATTCTGTTAATGATACCATAATATCTCATAAACAGTCCTCAGTTACTAACAAGTCTCCAAACACTTGATAATTACCTTAATGCATGGATAATTATTTATTTATTTTTACCAATACGGTAGAAATTACCAAAATATTTAAGTCTCTTAATTAGGAATCCTAGTTACTTGTATAGCTTATGATATTAAATATGTGACCAGCAAACTCAAGATAAAATGCATGCAGTTTGGAATACATTTCCACCTATCTTGTCACATTCTCTCTGAAATTCAGTTGGAAAATACAACAATTTCTGTGTGAATGTGTCCATCAATAAAAGCATTTTTAAAACTGACCTTCTGCATGACTCAGAATATTCTCCTTGACATGGATTTCTGCCATATATTTGTAAAACAGAAACACAGTAGCTGTATCCAAGATGGAACCCCTATGTACACACATTTTTTACCACCCTCAGTCTTCACCTATGTAATAGCAATGTGTGCCTGTAGATCACTTGTCTTTTAATTTGTCATGTCTTTTGATTTTTTCAATCATTGCATGCCTCTATGACATAAATATTATATTACCATGTTTTCTAACGTCACTGATGAAAGGTATTTTATTCATCCTTACTTCTATTCAGGTTTTGGCATATAGAAGACACTAGAAATAAATGTACAATCAATGAAGCAGTGCTCTGCATTTTAAACTAAAGATAGCTAGCTAAAGTCAAATAACCCAAGTAATTCACTTGAGTACACACTGTCCAGCTGGAACCCAAACAGAAAGCTGAGTCTTTATTCTTCAAATACCACCAGTGCTTAAGAGTTTGAGACTTGGCCTGTCCTAATCTTGTACTTAAATCCTGACATGTTTATTTTCCATTTTAAATGTCAATAGCTTTATAAAATGCTTTGACCTACTTTTTTTGTTTTTTATAAACCTCCATTTTAAACGCTATGAAATGATGATAAAAAGCAGTACCAAACTTACTGAATTATTGTGAGAATTAAATAAAATAATACAGGTCAAGCATTTATTCCAGTGCCAGTACAGGTTAATTAAAAAAAAAAAATCTTACGTATTGGCTATTATGATTTCACCATATTGTGCTTACTCTTTATATAATGCAATAACAAAAAAATTGCATTTGAACTGCAAAAAAGAGAAGAAAACAAGAGAAGTTTAGATAAAATTATAAAGAAACAGATATCAAAAATAGTGTTTAAAGTGACAAGGATATTAACACTCAAGCAACTCTCGTATCTTTCAATGGAGGTTTTTTTTGGGGGGGGAACAAAATGGAAATGCAGAGAACAATATTAGTCAGTGGCACTATATATATGAATAAGAACTATATTCAGGAAACGCAAAAGATAGGAGCCTTGGAATAAAGGTGAGATTCCTAGTGACACTGAACACATTTTGGCCCTTCTCAGGGCAACATTTTTAGTTCCCACATGAATTAGGAGTAATATTGCCTGAAAACTTCTGTTGTTCAGATCTGGAGTCGGACTGTCTTGATTTGAGCTTAGCCCTAGCAATGCCTAGCTGTGTAATTCTGAACAAGTTACTTAACCTTTCTGTTTCAGTTTCCCATCTGTAAAACTGAGATAATAACATGTGTTTTTAATATTTGCTATAAAGATAAAATATCTGTATTAGTCTGTTCTCATGCTGCTAATAATAACATACCTGGCCCAGCATGGTGGCTCACACCTGTAATCCCAGCACTTTGGGAGGCCAAAGTGAGAGATGACTTCAGGTCAGGAGTTCAAGACCAGCCTAGCCAAGATGGTGAAACCACATCTCTACTAAAAACCCAAAACTTACCTGGGTGTGGTGGCATGTGCCTGCAATTGCTTAAACCTAGGAGGCAGAGGTTGCAGTGAGCCAAGATGGTGCCACTTCACTCCAGCCTGGGTGACAGAGAAGACTCTGTTTCAAAAACAAACAAACAAAAAACATACCCAAGTAATTTATAAAGAAAAGTGGTTTAATTGACACAGTTTAGCAAGGCTAGGGAAGCCTCAGGAAACTCACAATTATGGCAGCAGGTGAATGGGTAGCAAACACACCCTTCTTCACACGGCAGCAGCAGGAGAAGTGCCGAGCAAAACGATCAGGTTTCCTGAGAACTCACTATTATGAGAAGAAGATGGGGGAAACTGCCCCTGTGACTCAATTATCTCCACCTGGTCCCTCCCATGACACGTGGGGATTATCGGAACTACAATTCAAGATGAGATTTGGGTGGGAACACAGCCAAACCATATCAAAACATTTATTTTTATAAAATGGGAAACTGTTACCACTACTTAGTGAAAAAGTGTAAGGAATAATGAATATTTATCAGAAAATGAGAGCATTAATTCAATTTTTTTAATAACAAGCCTGTTATAACTGCCTCACAATTATAACAAAAATTTATAATGTATAGCTTTAGTGAAATTTAGTATATCACATTTAACTGGAAAAAGTTTTGGAAAGACATAAAAGTTTGAAGAAAAAAAAAAAAAAGAAGACATACCCAAGACTAATTTATTTTAAAAAAGAGATTTAATTGACACAGTTTAGCATGGCTAGGGAGGTCTCAGGAAATGTAAACTTCATGAGGTAAGGCATTAACTGTAATGTGTATTATTTACCTTAGTTCTTTGCTTATTTAGCTATCATCTAATATTTACTCAACAATTATATATTGAATAAACAATTAAATCAAAAGGGAGACAATTATATGCCAAATTCCTTGTTAGACATTTGCACTCATCCTATAAAGAGTCTCAAATTCCTTCTGCCCTTTTAACAAAAATTGTTCTGAGCTCATTCTTCTATCAGAAACTACATAATAAAGGAATTCACCTAAAGATAAAGAAAAGATAAATTCTTCAAAGAAATTTACCTTAAAGACATACAAAACTGATATCAGTTGAAATTTCATATCTCCAATTGCACAACCTGTTAATTCTTTCTATCCAAAGAAATTGTTTTGCATAAACAACTTCTCCGTGGTGAGAAAGACATATTTATCAGTGGCATTTTTCCCCGTCCTCCCAAGGTAGCCATACACACATTTAAGTAAAACGACCACCCATGTTGTAATAAGCATGGATAAATTTATACAATACTTAGCTTATATTAGATACTATGCTATGAGTGGTTTCTTTATATCTCATCCCATTCTCTGAATATCTTATACATAGGACATAATTAACTTGCCCAAAGCCTGAGACCTAGTAAATGGCAATAAAAGATTCCAAACCCCAGATATTTGGCTCCAAGTTACAAGAAACTTGTGATGAGACAGCATCAAGTGCTTGCCTAACAAAGCATAATATTAGGGAGTCATTCTTACTATTAAGATGGAACTTGGAGATATTTGAATAATGAATCCACCCAAACTTTAAACGATGATATAATTTAAATGTTAGCATACCTAAACTTCCAAAATACTCAATTTCACATCAAATATATGATACAACGACCTTTTATTATTTTTGCATTAAGTAGTTTAGTTATGATTGTTATGTGTATTTAAAAATAACATGGTCACATGTGTGGTATCCTGTTAGGGTACCTCTCTGAATGAGATTGGCCATTACAACAATCTACACATAGTTTTCTGGATCACTGAAGCTGGTCTCACAGATACCTGGTTCAGCTGTTTTGCCTAAGGCCATTATACTCAGACAGTCTTTTGATGCCTCCAGGGAAGATGTCAAATGCCAATAGCTGTCACTGCTACTATGACCTGTCTAAATTTTTTAAAAGCAAAGTTATGAAGATTTTCAGTCTTGGTCATAATAGTGACCTTTGGTAAAATTCTCTTAAGACCTGGAGATACAGAATGTGACTTTGCCTCACTTCTAGGGCAGGTATATAAGGTTGCATTGCATTAAAATTAAAGACCTTGAATATTCAGAAAGTAAAACTTATGCAATTGAAGGTCCTTAATTGAAAATCATGATTCACTTCTCTGAGGATATTTGCCCAAGAAAAAAGTTTCACAGTTGCCAACATTATGTGTTCTGTGTCACGCATCAGACTTCCAAAACTATAATGCATATAACTATACATAATATTGTAAAGGACAATAATTTTCTCGGCAGGGTTACAACCTAAAAGATGTGGGCTTTGGTCAGAAAGTGCAAAGATTTTTAGTTCACTTTTACAAGCATCTATCTCTGTATCTTCTGGAGCATGTATTACTATATACCAATAATTATATATGACACACTTTCTGCAGAGAATAAAAATTGAACTGAAATTTAGCACTACTATTTGTTTCATAGCATTAAAACATGTTATGGATACTATGAGTCACTGTAGAGGCAGCTGGAATGATTGATGGTGAAGATACCCTCGTCAGCACCAAATCCTGATTTTGCAGAATAACGTCAGAAAAATAGTACTTCCATCCAGAGGACAGGGTGGGTGACGTGGTAGTCAGATTGTCTTGATTTGACTTTGGCCTTAGCAGTGGCTAGCTGTGTGATCTTGGACAAGTTACTTAACCTCTCTGTGCTTCAGTTTCCCATTGGTAAAATTGAAATAATAGCATTTATTTTACATGTTTGCTATGAAGAAGCATAAGGGTAAGTGACATGATTGAAAAGCGTTTCTAAGAAGCCTTATAATAAACTCATCAAATATCTTTCCTTGTGACTTACCTGTCAGGCATCAGCTCTTTTAGGTAAATGCTTTGTAGGCCTGAGATAGGTATCTTTAAACATTACCTTCCCACACACGGAAGTAGGCAGTTCTGTTCTATAAGTCAATGAAATGGTCAAAATGAGGAGTGAAAAGTGTTGTGCTGTGGGTATCCAGTGGTCAGATTTCTGTCCCAATTTTTGTTGTCTATA
This sequence comes from Plecturocebus donacophilus, assembly GCA_004027715.1. NCBI lineage: Eukaryota > Metazoa > Chordata > Mammalia > Primates > Pitheciidae > Plecturocebus > Plecturocebus donacophilus. The sequence goes on along the minus strand of PVKP010006906.1, from coordinate 65,159 downwards.
ATTCTCTGTTAAACCATGAAGATGAATAGCCCTACAAAACAAGTGAATCATTGAAAGTGTTAAGCATCAGTGACAAGCTAACCATCTGATGATTGGAATGAGCTAGTAAGGGAAAAAAGCATTCTCTGTCACAGACCAATGATCCAATAGATAGGCAGATCACTTGGTTTCCAGAGTGTTAGTTCCTTCACATGTTCACTAGAGCTGCCTCAAAGTAGAGAAAAAAAGGGCAGCAGTCAGACTACATGTTCAAAGTATACAGGAAGACAAGGAAGACAAAACAGTTTGCATAATTATTGTTGCATGGAGAAAAAGACTTTTATACAGTTACTTTAAAACTTACTCAAAGAGACGAACTTGAGAAGTTATTGTTAAAAATTTATTGCCCCCTCTGCTTTGTCATTCCAGAAGAATTGAGCTCTGCTGCCTCAATAATAGTAGTTCTCATAGTGCAATGTGAAGACCAGCACTATTGGCATTGTTTGGGAGTATACTGATGCATGTTATTGTTGAGGTAGGCAGTATATGGAAAATTTGTACCTTCTCCTGAATTTTGCTATAAACCTTAAACCACTCTACAATATGTTCTTTTTTTTTTTTTTTTTTTAAGTGCATGCATTTTACCCTACCCCACATCTACCAAACCACAAACTCTTGGGCTGGACTCAGCAAGCCCTCTGGTGATTCTGCTGCACATCAAAATTTAACAATCACATTTCAAGAGTATGCTTGAATCCAACAAAGCAGGTGGTCAGGCCCACTTTCACTCTATGGATTTTCAAGTGGAAATCAACTTCCAATCTATTATTCATTAATTTGTAAACTCTGACTTGAAAGCCCACAGGAAAAGTGTCTCTCAAAACATAGTTCTGTACTTTAGATAAGAACACTTGTGGATCATGATCACAACAGATGATTCAGTTTCTAGCGCGGGCTGAAAACATATTCAGTGATGGAGTATGTGGCTGTACGAGTTACTAGTAAAATACTGAGCTATTGTTACAGGAAAATCACCAGTAATGTTGGTTCAGGAACAAGGAATTCTCTCTCATGTAATCAAGAGGTGAGTGTTCATTCCATTTCAAGATTTAGGGGCCCAGGGTACTTACATCTTGTGAATATGAGGTTTGTCTTAAAAGAAGTATGTGAGACCTTCACTTATCATTTGTTGGCAGGAACCTAGTCATCTGGGCACATCTAGCTAGAAGGACGAGCTGGAAATCATAGTCACTGACTTATCAATCAATTACAATTCCATTACCCAGAAATAAAGGGGGGTGTGTAGGGAGAATTTGTGCAGCTGTGTCAATGGATTTAGGCAGGTAAACAACAGACTCCATGTAAAATATAAAACCAAATGATTAATACTTTAAGCAAAACTGTGAGCAAACTTTTAGAATCCATTTAAATGATTAAAAATAGGGCCCAACTGGATAATATCCGATATATCCATATTAGAGTATTATGTGCAGATATTGAACATGGTGTTTATAAAAACTTTTTATCATATATGAAATACTTAAGCAAAAGATCTTGAGTAGACATTATTTCATTAATACAGAACAATTTCAACTATCTAAAAACTATGCAAAAGGTAACAGGGAAAGGAATTCTATTTTTAAAATTCAAAATATATTTTTGAGTTTCTACTAGGTACCTGGAACTATGCTAGTGTTGAAGACATAATAGTCAACAAGATAAAACTGGGGACACACAAGAAATAATATATTTCAGCTTCTAATAGTAGGAAATAAAACTGTTTAAAACTCATGCCTAGGTGGAGAGGTTAAATTGATTCATTTTTTATGTTCTTTTATATTTTTCATGTTTTCTATTATAGATATGTCTTACTTTTATAGTCAACATTATAACAAATGCTTTTTTTCCTTATAAAGAAAAATGCAAATAGACTTCCATAAAATTAAACTACTGCATTAAAGAGTAAGAGAAAGAAAAAGAAGATTATATGAGGGAATCTTTTAAATAAATGCTTCAAATTACTTCCAAGATGCGGCCTTAAGCCAATATAGATTTATTGAAGATTTTTTTCACCTTCTAACTGCAGTCTTGAATAATTACAACCGAGCATTTTGCCAGTTCTCTAGAAATTTAGTCTGAAAATAAAATAAGGACATGTTTATGTTCCAAACATTGTATTTATTCATGAAGAAATAAATAAATGACTGTTTTTCAAAAGAAGATCTTTTGAAAAAATTGAATTTATTATGGCAAGACCCTCACTTCAAATTCAAATTACCTCGAGTGTAATTTTTGTTTCCCAGTTAGTTGATTTTCTCCAATATTGCTATCAACAAATTTGTGTAAACTTTAATCATACTTTGCACACCTCTTTCTCCTGGCTTCAGAACTAGACTTCATTTTTCAGATTGCCTTTCAAAAGATGGTGGCCATGAACAGATCTCTAGCTTATGGCAAGTGAGCAGAAGGAACATGTGCTATTTTCAAACAAAACATATGAGAAACAGAGGAGCCCTGTTTATGCCTCCTTATTTTCTTTCTTCCAGCTGGGTACAAACAATGATTAAGCCCCTGGTGATGCCAAAGGCAGATGATGGAGGAAGTTTCTGCCCCTGGATCACCAATTGAGGAGAGTCGTCTCATGACCTGACCAGAACATCCTCTTTAGTCTCTTATATCAATGAGGGTAAACATCAGTCAAACCATTGTGTGCCTGGCATTTAATTTTCTGACAGCCTAATCTACTCTAAAGTGTCATATAGGTTATTGAGGGCACATTTGGTATTTGTGGTCATAACGCTGAAGTGAGTCTAACACTGGGTATGGTATGGGGTGGTATGATCCTCATAAGAGTCTGAAGGCAGGAGAGAATGGAATATTTGCTATGGAAAAAATGAATTCAATGTGGTTGGAAAATTGTTAGACTGGGAGTGCTGGAGTCGGTAGCTAGGATAAGTAAGGGAGCTGTATTAGTCTATTATCGTGTTGCTAATAAAGACATACACCCACGACTGGATAATTAATCAAGGAAAGAGGTTTAATTGACCCTCAGTTTTGCATGGTTGTGGAGGCCTCAGGAAATTTACAATCATGGCAGATGGAGAAATAAACACATCCTTTTTCAAATGGTGATGGCAAGAAGTACCAAGCAAAAGGGGGAAAGGCCCTTATAAAACCATGAGATCTCATGAGAATGAATCAGTATCAGGAGAACAGCATGAGGGTAACTGCACCCATGATTAAATTACCTCCCACCATCTCCCTTGAAAAACACATGAGGATTATCAGAACTACAATTCATGATGAGATTTGGGTGGCGACATAGCCAACCACTTCAAGACCTATAAAAATAGGAGTTGATGGTGAGGGAATGAGATTTTCGTGATTCAAGGTCTAGAGTAGAATCTTAGGGGTAGGTAGCTAGGTAAGAAGGAGGAACACACTGTAGGGGTCCAGAAGGTGATGAATCTGAAACATCTCTTCAATTAAAAAAAGAGCAAACTGATATATTGCAGAGGTGAGTGGAGGCGCTCTCAAATTTTTGAGCAGAATTGGAATTAAGGTGTGATCGGACATAAACATTTATCTTCATTCTGCTTGGCAGTCCACTAACTTACAGCCATTTAACATCCTAGGACAGTTTCAGTTTGGTGAATCAGAAGGAAGAGTTATTGAATCACACTTCAAAATTGACTAATTTATATTGTGCTCCCATTGTTCTTAATGATTTAGCTGAAAAGATCTAAACTGTCAAATCATAACAGAAATGCACAACAGTGTAATCAGAGAATAGTGTTTTTTCTTTGCTTGGAAAATAAAAACCTTATTTTATATTTGCATTTTCCCCAAGTCTGTTTGCTGTAAAAATGTGAAGTAAACACAAACCCAGCCTGTTGCTTCTTCCAGCGAACATTAATTGTCTCCAATCGTTGTTAGAGCATCTGTTTCACATTTTGACAAGTGCACTTATCTTCTTTTTTCTCTTCATATTCCTCTGGTAAAAATAATGAATAAATTACAGGGGGATGACAAATGTGTTGATAATCAAGATGAAACACAAATGAAGTGGAAGAGGCCGTATTTCTTTACAGAGTTGTAAATTGCTTTCTTTGCTTATGCATCGGCATGCCTGACTTAGAAACTAAAAATACCAACACATGGGAAAATTAACAGAATTGCTCCAACAGAAATTATTTTCCACAGGTGAAATAAATAGGTGGATTTTTTTCTGACATTGTGTATTATAGTTGCCTCACAATCTTACGGTAATTTAGGAAACAGTAATTCAAAGGGGATTAAATGATAGTGAATCTAGTACCTGTGAGTTGCATCTGAAAACAATCTTTAAAGATTTGATGGAATTTGGGAGTGTCCAATTGAAAAGAGAAATCTCTACCCTTTGCTCAGTGTATCAACTTGTGAAAGAGCTCTACCCTAGTTGTCAGGAGACTTCAGCTCCATCTCTAGCTTTTTCCCATCAGATTCGCTATGAAAATACACAGTGTTAATATGGCAAGCTTGCTAACCACTGCACTCCAGGATCATATCAGTGAAAAATAAAAGGTTGGATAGATGAGCAGTGGTCCTCAGTGGTGGCCCACTGACTAAGACTTGCAGAAACACTTTTTTGTTTTTTAATGTTTCTTTTGATTGCCTTTAGAAAGGACTGGCTCTCTTTGGTATGCCCATTACTTACTTTCCAACACCTGGACAGTAAGCTAACCGAAGTCTAGAGGTATTTGGTTTGCAGGAATCTAGACTAGATAATCTTTTCACACTCTTAGTGCTCACATATTCCATGTCTTTTATTTTTGTCTGTCTGTATTCAGATTATTAATATCCTGACCCCTTTTCTTTCATTAACATTCTACATGATCCATTTGAGCAAGTGCAAACTCACTGACAAGTTATTCCCTAGTTATAAAAGAAATATATATGTTATAAAAGAAATACGTGTGTGTGTATGTGTGTGTGTGTGTGTATACACATACATATACATCTATATGGTCAGACATGGTGGTTCACTTCAATTGCTTGAAGCCAGGAGTTCGAGACCAACTTTCCAACGTGCCAATACCACATCTCCACTAAAAATACAAAAAGTAGCCAGGCGTGGTGGTGCATGCATGTAGTCCCAGCTACTCGAGAGGCTGTGTCCGGACAATTGCTTGCACCCTGGAGGCAGAGGTTGCAGTGAGCCAAGATCACACCACTGCACTCTAGTGAGAAAGCAAAACCCTGTCAGAAAGAAAGAAAGAAGGAAAGAAAGAAGAAAGAGCGACAGAGAAAGAAGGAAGAAAAGAAAGAGGGAAGGAAGGAAAAAAGGAAGGAAGGAGGGAGGGAGGGAAAGAGAGGGAAAAAAGAAAAGAAAGAAAGGAAGGAAGAGAGAAAGGAAGAAGAAAAGAAAGAACACACACATACATATAACAAATTCAAAGAGGGACAATTCTGTTTATACATTGAAGCATAATAAAGCCTTGGCATATACTTTATTTTACATGAATATTTAAAAAATACAGTAACCTCCATTGCAGAAAAACGCTATCCATGTACCTGCAATTTCTGTACATATACTTGAAAAATTTGCTTTATGAATGGATTTCCATGAGACTGCTAGGCTAAATATAAAAAGCATTGTGGAAACATGAGTTCCACTTTACATATGCAAATATGTGTTGCAACTCAGAGTTGCTGCCTTGCATGGATAAACTATGTCCCAGTAGATTTGAATTGAGAAGGAAATGTCTGAAGTAGCGATAAGGAACAACCACAGTAATTAAGAAACTTCTCTGTTCTTAGGAAATTGACACATTCTGTATGTGGAAAATTGCCACTTCATAAATATATTATGCAGTTACTACCATATGGGCTGTTTTGCTACAGCTATTAAGATGCAATTTAGTAAAGATTTGAACTGAAGAAATGAATATGATATTTAGCCCAAAACATAAACTGAATGTTATTTTTGAATTTATGTAAATATTTGGCTCACTTTCTCTATTAATATCATTTTACCTTTCTTTGTATATAAAATATTAAAATATTAGTTTGAGTCAGAAGTGAAATGTGTAAGTTCTATATATTTCACAGTAGATACCTTAAAACTCACAACTTTAATTCTTTCAAAAATGGTCTTGCCTTGGAATAATGTTTTCAATGTACATGAATTTCTCTCTATATTCATCAAATAGGAACAACATTAAAATAAAATTCTTAAAACATTCTTTATTCTGATTTTTTTAGAAAAAATGTTTAATCTGGTTTATTTATATGATGCACTAGTTATTTCCTAAGGAAATAATTTCAGGGTCAGGACGAAATGATAATTATCGTTGATGCCATTTAATGCATGCTTCACTTTGGTTTCACCAGAAAGCAGACTCTGGGAGAGTTTATTGCTCATAACGATTATTAGGAAATGACCTTAAGATCATCACTAAGGGAGGTAAGGAAGCAAAACTGGGTGGAGAGAGAAGTGTAGCCTTGATAGAAACCCAAGGGTTTCATGTGAAACCACAAGAAGCCAGAAAACTGGAATGGCTCTTTGGAGATGTTCCACAGTGAACCAAATTGGCCAGGCATTTATAATTCTTCCCCCAGCAGATATAAAATATGAGCTGCCACAGAAAGCTGTGCCCAGGGGTATTGGAAGTCCTTTGCAGCCCATGTCATCCCTGAAGGAGCTGCAAACTGAAGACTGTTGCACTGGCCACACTCTCAGCAGCTAGGCAACATAAACCAAGTACTCCCTCTCCATGTCTACCATAGTTCATTCCTTGTGCTGCTGAAATCCAGCATCTCATAGATGTCCTGGAAGTAACTCTTTACGTTTTCTGTTGATCCTTTCTGCCAGGAGAAATTGAGAGGAGAAAGATTACTAAAACAAGCCATAGTCCCCACAGTCACAGCTAGTCTGATGGTCACATGGATACTCATCGTTGCCCTCCTTCATTATTCATTAGATTCTTCTTAATGCTCTGTGGGCAAATCTACTTTGCTTAATGGCTTAGTTGTTGATGTTACCCAGACTCTCTCTGGACTCATGGTCATCATACCCTCCAAAGTCTGTGATTGCTGAATGTGAGTATTGACCATGACAATTTAGGTAAGGCAGCAAAAAGTGCTACACAGTGGAATCATCTAAATATTTAACATATTCCTCTCTGTCTGCACTATGTAATAGCAGTACTCTCTTATTTTTGATGATCAATATTTATTAATCCCTCCAAGAAGGTGACATGTTTTCCTTATCTGGCAGTTCTTGAACACAGGGACCCCAAAATGCCCAGTTAGAAGTCAAGGTTACCATTCAATGAGACAGTTGCCATATCCTCTATCTTAGATGTCCACCGTTAGAGACTAGGATCTCTAACCCCGCTCAGTCTGGTGTTGTGAGAACAGAAACCACGTATTTCCCAAGTAGGGCATTAGACCTGATAGTGATCGGGCACATTGGAGATTGTTGAACCTATACAGTCTTCCTACTGGAGAAAAAGCAGTATATAAAGCTCTTTGACTTAAAATGTACATTGTCTTCTAGAGGATGATATTCTATTCCTAAAAAGCATTCCCTCTAATCTGGAGTTTATTAGAGATTCCCTCTAATCTGTCTTCTGCCTTCAGTAGACTATATTCCAGTGCTCTGTATGATAGGAAATGCCTTGTTGCATTATGTGATACAATCAGTTGATACCCTGGCTATGAGGCCTTTTTACATACCATTTTTGCTATAAAGTAATTTCCTTAGTGTGTTATGACATTATGAAGGATGCCATGTCCACAGATCAAAATGACATAAGCCCTTGAATGTCGTGCTGGTTAAGGGTCTGATTACTCCTTGAATTTTTTCCAGACACGTTGAAATGATTTCCTTAGGAAATAAGTAGTGCTTCATATAAATAAACCAGATTAACATATAATCAATTGTTTTTAGATGGAATGGTGTCATATTATGGGCTCAGTGCTGATCTCTTTTGCTGGCAGGTTAAGCATTCAGAAACACCAAGATTCTCTATATGTCACTTAAAGTAGTAAAAGAAATGGTATTAAAATAATGACAGACTTCGATAGTGAATGAGGATTTAAAATTTACTTTTATTCTGCTGCCATGGTTTGAACATACAGAAGGATAATATGCACCTTCCAAAATTCAGATATTGCCAATGTGATAGCATTAGAGGTGGGACCTTTATGAGGTGCTTGGGCCATTAGCACTCCTCCCTCATAAACGGGATTAAGTGTCCTTATAAAGGGGGTCCATGGAGGCAGTTTGTACCTCTTTGTCCTTCCAATTTCTCTCATGTGGAAATGTAACAAGAATGCCCTCACCAGACACTAGATGCTGGCATCTTGATATTGGACTTCACAATCTCTAAAACCGTGAAAAACAAATTTCTGTTCTTTATAAAAATTATTCATTCTAAGGTATTCTGTTACAGCAGCACAAAACAAACTAAGACACTTTTCTTTCTTATCTTTCTCCATGTTTCCTCTGAATAAGTGAACTTTTGTGTACCAGACCCAAGGAACATTCATAGTCGTCACAAAAACTGTTTGATGAATAAGTGAGTAAACGATAAATTAATCAAATATTTAATAATATAATTTGTATCATCTAATCAACCAATGTTTACTGAATATGTAACATGTGCACATGGAATACAAATAATAAAGTCCGTACCCTAAGTATACAATCTAGTAGTTTACACAGGTTTAGGGATCTAAAATATAATTACAGTATAAAAATTAATAGAAAATATGTACTATAAAATAGATAGCATTACTAATACTCAGTTGATGCAAGGCTTAACTTGTTTAATGGAATTCAAGAAAGATTTGCTTCACAGAGCATATTTTATTTCATTAGTGTCTGTAAGGAATAGGAGAAAGTAGCTTGAACCTCTGTATTGTCAGCAAGAAGCAGCAACCCATGCAAATGGAGGATGGAGAAACTTGAGAGGAGTAGGCTAGAAGAGATAATGGAAAAGGTTGAGAGGAGTAGGCTAGAAGAGATAATGAAGAAAGGTTGAGAAAAGTAGGCTACAAGGGATAACCTCAGATATAAAGCCCCATTTACAATTTGAGTTTACTGAAGACCTAGGTTTTGTCTATTTTGATCTCTTTTAGAAGGATTTCTAAACCATCATCCACGGTCAGTAAATATTTGTGCAATGAAGAGCTACTTTCAGATAGGAGCTTCCTAAAAATGGTCTTACAGGATATTAACTGTATGGTTTGAATGATGGTGTCCTTTACAAAATTCATTTTGAAACTTTATCCCTATCATAGTGATATTAAGAAGTTAGGCCTTTTGGGGAAGTGACTGAGTCACGAGAATGAAGCCCTCAGAAATGGGTTAGTGCCTCACAAAGGGATAGATACAACTAGCTTAAGCCCTTCCTGACCTTTCAGCTTCTGCAATGTAAGGACACAGCAGTCACTTCTGATCCCTCATGCCATGTGAGAATGCAGCAAGAATGCCCTTACCAGACACTGAACCTGCTTGCACCTTGATCTTGAACTTCCCAGCCTCCAGAACTGTCAAGAAATAAATTTTGTTCTTCATCAATTACCCAGTCTCAGGTATTTTGCTAAGAAACACAAATGGGCTGAGACACCAAAAAAAAAACCTCACCTGTTTAAATTAGTTAGTGTTTGGTTAACTGCCATAGCAAAGAAACTCCAAACTACAGACACTAAAACAAAGCAGAAATTTATATTTTTATTATATACAACAGTCCATAAGTTGGCAGTCCTGCGCCAGTAATTGGCACAGTTCTCCACAACATAAATATTCCACCTCTGGGTTCAAGTTAGCTGAGCCAGTTGTCTCCATTTCCCAGCAAAAAATTGAGAATGGAGAAGGAAGACAGAGTGCAAAGAACAAGCACTTCTTTCCTAAAATATTTGACCGTACATTGCACATTCCAGTTACATATCACTGGCCAGGACTTAGTTACATGGCTTCACTTAGATAGAAAACTGACTGCAAAATGTGATCTCTAGCTGGTGGTCATGCTCTCAGTGAATGCTATGTGGGGATAGCACTATTAAAGGATGAACACTGGGGAAAATAACAAACTCTGAAATTCAAGATAATCTCGTATTTGAAATATTATTTTGATTTTTATATTTCAAGTCATTTACTTCCACCTCATTAAAATGTATTATTATATACCCACTTGCTCTGATTAATAAATTAAAAATCATTCTTGATTTTTTTCTCTCCAATCCCATGTTCAAAGCATTAATTTTTAAGGAATAAATTGTTCTACTGCTAAATTATATTCTAAATCTGACCATTTGTTACCTGTACTGCTTCAACTCTAATCTAAGTCACCATCACTTCTCACTTGTAAACAGTTTACTCTGGCCTGGACTCTCATCTTTAGTTCTTCCCACTGGCTTTACACCCTCCACATAGCAGCCAGATTAATCTTTTTAAAGTTTAAATTATGTCATTGTTCCTCCTTATTTGAAAACCTCCAATAGCTTTTCACTGCTCCTTGAATAAAATCTACATATATATATCTCTTGATTGCAATAGATCAAAAGTGATATTCAATCTATATATCACTGGGACAGTATGAACACTAACCAGTCAGACCCCACACAGGTGAGGAGACTACCTGTTGTGGATCTCATCTGCCCCTTAGTTGTTGAATCACAGGGATGATTGTGGGGTTTGGGGAGTACGGACTAGAGTCACAAAAGTAGGCATTTGGAAGGTTTTGTTTAATGCTTATTATCAAGCAGTATAGGAATATTTCAATGTTTTAACAACTAGCACCCCTAGATACATGCCAGTGAATAGTACGCTGCCTCTGAAATTTCCTAAGATCTACTTTCTTTCTTTCTTTTCAATTGATCACCCACTCTATGCCTTGTTTGACAAATTCATCCACAGTGGCATTTTTTCCCTGCCTTTTGAACATATGAAACTTCTTCTCATGTTAGACATTTTCATTTGGTTTCTTCTGTTTCAAAAACTCTTTCTCCCTATCTTCCTATGACTGCCTCCTTCTCATTTTTCAGGCTTCGAATTAAATGCCACCTCTTGGGAGAGCACTTCTCAGGCACATGAGCCTCTACTCCTCTTTACCCACTCTTATCCTCTTCATAGCAATTATCAGTATCTAATTTCCTTGCTTATTTATGTACTGGCAAGAAGTTAACAATTTATCTTCCCCTCTCAAATAATAATTCTTTGATGACTGACTTGCTCAATACTCTATTGCTACTGCTTAAATGTCCTTCACTAAGAAAATTTTCAAATCCAAAATATTTGGTGGTGCATATTAATCAGGAATAAATGTCTGAATGAACAGATGCTAACCTCAAAGCATCTCTTTTCCTTCCAACGCTGCCTCGTATGTTTCACTTTCAGTCTCATTCCCTTGTTTTTCTTCATCTTGTCTCTCAATTAAACATGTTTCTGAAATTTTATATTGAAAATTAACCACAGATATTCCATGACTAATTAAAAGAAATGAGACAACATACCACATTCCACCCTGAACTTAAAATTTCAACTGTTTAAAATCACTTATTTATTCAGAAAACGATATTGAGCTCTACCTGGAGCCAGTACTCTGCTATATGATGGAGATACAGAGCTGAATAAGAAATGGTCTTTACCCTTAAGAAATTCACAATGCAGTGGAATGACTGATCTTTAAGCAGATCAACTCAAATAAGCATAGTCAGTACATGGCCCCTTTATGTATAAGGTGCTGAGTAAGCCACTGGGGGAAGCAAGTAGTATACAGAGTCAATAAAATTTCATTGATTCTCAGAAGTCCTGAGTCACCCCAAGGATATGGAAGGCCGAAAGCACAAGATAAACATGCCTCTACAAATCCCTCCTTCAATTGGACTGGACTGTAGGTGGAAACTTTAAATTAATAAATATTTTCTTATGTGCTATCAAAGATTCTACCCCTAAATTAAAAAAAAAAAAAAAAACAGCAGAAAACTACACAAACTGAAACTTTGCACATTTCCAAGGGTGTCTGATTTAAGCTTCTCTGTTGGTATTTCTATTATATCCAGCTTCCTGAGAAAAGGAGTTTATTGCTGTGATTTGGGATTTTCACCTTCATATATTTCTGTCTCTTCCTTCTATCATTAATATATGTACTGACCTCTTGTTGCTACCATCAAATCCAAGAGCATTATTTGAAAGACATGTCCTTTAAAATTACTGCAAAGACAGGGCATAAGAATAGACTCAATCCTCCTGACTACAATTTTCTCTTCAAGTTCAGAGTTCTGTTGTAAGGCAATGAGAGCTCTGTGCTAGAGGGGAAACAGGCATCTATAAAATTGGGCCCCCTAGAACCATCCACTCAGATAATTTATCATTCTACTCTCACAGAATTGTGGTGTTCCTTTTCCCTATCAGTGCCATCTTGTTACTTTTGTTTTATATATCCTTTCAGGTTTTCACCTGATCACAACCTTATACAACCTTCAAATAGTCCAGTCAGCAAAAATATTCAAATATGAACAAAAATGCCTGTTATGAATTAAGCTGGGGGCAAAAATACCTGCTTGGGATGATGTTATTTTGATTCCATTTAAATTCAGAGTTACTACCTTTTATATAGCTTGCTTTTTATTGGTCTATTTTTGTTCTTTCAAATCAAAGTAATGCATTTCAATAGTGCTAAATTATAGGCAAAGACTTGAAATTTTTATCTAGCTGGTAGAACAGATATGGCATCAGCAGCAATAAGTAATCATATCAATGTTACTTAAATAAACATTTATTGACTACTATGAACAGAAAAAGATTCTTGACAAATATTCCAGTGGCTCTATCTATAATCCACGCCAACCCAAATAGTAGATCTACAAATAACCTAAATTAAAAAGAGAAAAGATCAATGAAGGGCGGGGAGAGAGAGAGAGAGAGAGAGAGAGAGAGAGAGAGAGAGAGAGGGAGGTTGGGAAGGAGGGAAAACCACAACACAGTAATATTTTGGGACTATGTATACTATTAAAGAAAATTTTATTTCTTCATCTTCATAAAACCAACTGGCAAAAACTAACACTATCTCTTTCCTAAAGATCATCCTGTTAGGCCTCAAAGTATTGACAAAACTTCTCATTAAAAGAAAAGGTGTAATAAGTTTCTTAATTTAGATTGGGTAAAGAAAGTTGTCTCCCTGTTAAATTATCTTTGGACAGACCATTGATTAATGTCGATCAAGTTATCTCCTTCTTTTCTGATAACTCTTTTAAGAACTCTAAATAAAGGCAATGACTAAATCTGCATTGTCAATTAAAGTCTACAAAAAAGAATGTCACCCCTTTTCACCACCGTGAAATCAGTAAGGGTAGCATGGTGGGTGCCAACCCAAGTGCGGGTAAGTCTGTGTTCTGGACTTGATTGCTGAGAATAAGAAATACAACCACGCTGGGTGTATGAATTGGAACATTTCAGTTTGCCCTTTATGCCTTGATGGATGTGATTTTTTTTTAGTAAACCATTTAAAAATAAAACGTAATCAGATTTGCAATGTGTGATGGGATATCTCTCCCAGGTCACAGTTAAAATGACTAAGAGAAAGGGAACAAAAATAATAGCGATTGTGTTAATGATGAAAACCAAAGAAAAGTACCAATCATAGGCCATAAACTGAACATTTTCAGTAATTATTTCAGCATGATGCACAAGGGTCTCTCATAGTATCAGCTTTTCTACCTCAGTCTGGCTCCTAGAAGTTTAGTCAGGTACAATGACTCTTGAGTGTGTATTAACATGCATGCTGTCAAAATGTTCAGTCCTAACCTACCATCGTATGGAAAATGGGACGGACACTGCTGAGTGATACTTCTGAGTTCTGTAAGTTGGAAATCAATTAATTTGTGTCCCCTGGTAACGTCAGGATACAGAATAAATACAGAACCCACTTCTCAGCTCAGAAACGTAGCTTCTACAGTGTTATTGAAATTATTGAACACATATTTTCTGCTTACCTGGACCACCAATATGAAGGAAAATTAAAGCTCTAAATAATATAAATTGTCTCCTTTATTTTTGTTCTAGAATTAAAATAATTCATAAAAGACCAGTACAGTCTCAGAGAGAAAAAACAAATGCCCACTCCAAATACTGAACAAGTGTGTGGACCTACTCCTTAAGGATACATATAATGCGCATTTGGAGAGCTTGCCTGCCTTGCATTCATTCGTCTTTATCCTAATAAAGGTATTGTGCTTTACCTTTGGTGAAACCAAGCGACCTCCACCCTTTGTTTCCTTGTCTGGATGAGACAGATCATGGAAATTAATTACTTTTGGGGTTTGCATATAACTCAAGACTAAGCTAACTGATACGTCCATTTCTTAGAACACATTGATAGCCCTGATCATCTTTGTGCCCATAAATACCAGGCCTTGACGTCTAAGAAATGGTTGCAAAGAGAAACTTCCCTTTATAAAAAGCAGTTGAACTCTGAGAATGACAGTGCAACACCCTTGGCAGCCATATTTCTATTACTTAGACATAGCTGGCCTGAAAATGGAGTCAATGAGAGGCAATCTAAGAAATCACAATAAATTGTCCTCAATGAGAAAAACCGAATATAAAAATGCTTTTTTTTGTTTTGTTTGAGATGGAGCTGTCGCCCAGGCTGGAGTGCAGTGATGCAATCTCAGCATGCAGTGGCACGATCTCAGCTCACTGCAACCTCTGCCTCCTGAATGCAAGCGGTTCTCCTGCCTCAGACTCCCAAGTAGCTGTGACTACAGGCACGTGCCACCACGCCCAGCTATTTTTTTTTTTTTTTTTTGTATTTTTAGTAGAGCTGGGGTTTCACCATGTTGACCAGGATGCTCTCGATCTCCTGACCTCCTGATCCACCCACCTCGGCCTCTCAAAGTGTTGGGATTACAGGCATTAGCCACGACGCCTGGCCAAAAGTGCTTTTAAAATGGAATTTGTATTCTAGAAATAATCATTAATGACCTTATATGTACTAATAAAAAAATTTGACATTCTAGAAAGGTGACTTCCAAAAGAAAAATGTGAAAAAAGTATATTTAAGATTGAAAAATACTTTTGAATGGCCAATTAGATATTGCAAAACCTGCATCTATAAATTAGAAGGAAAGCTTGAGAAATGTTCATATAATACAAAATAATTATTTATTTTTTATTTTATTTTTTTTGAGACAGAGTCTTGCACTGTCACCCAGGCTGTAGTGCAGTGGCATGATCTCGGCTCACTGCAATCTCTGCCTCCTGGGTTCAAGCAGTTCTCCTGCTCAGCCTCCCGAGTAGCTGGGACTACAGGCGTGCGTCATCATGCCCAGGTAATTTTTTTGTATTTTTAGTAGAGACGGGGTTTCACCATGTTGGCCAGGATGGTCTCAATCTCCTGACCTCGTGATCCATCAGCCACAGCCTCCCAAAGTGCTGGGATTACAAGCATGAGTCACTGCACCCAACCCAATACAAAAGAATTCTTAGAGAAGTAGCCGTAACAATCCATCTGAAAAATGGGAAAAAAAGGTTCACATCGGCCCTTCAGAAAAGAGAGTATCCAAATGGCCCATAGCATATGCAAAAGTGTTCAACACTTTTTTTTACTTATGAAGAAAACATTCCAACTTCACAACCACTGGAGTGACTAAAATATTAATAAAACAAACACAAAATAAATGTTTGTATGAACTAAAATTATCCAACAGTTGTGAAAATATGTATCAACTGGAATTCTCATATACTTCCTGATGGAATATAAACTGGGCAGCCCTTTGGACATGTACTTGGTGGCTTTTATTACAGCCATATATATATTTACCTGTATGCTTTCCTTCTCTAGATTGATATCCAAGAAAATTAAGTGCATATATCCATCAAAAGACATGTGCAAAAATGTGGATAAATTTCTATTCATTAAAAAACTTGAAACAACTCAAATATCCCATCAACAAAAAAGACATATATTTACATCTTAATAGTAATAACAATTTTAAAAATTGAGCTATTGCTGCACTTAACATAGATAAATTGCATAAACTTACTGTTTTAAGCAAAAGAAACCTAACACAAATGAGGTCTATATATTGTATTCAAGATAATATTTTATATGGAGGATATAGCCCATAAAGTAGTAAGAGGGAAATTTCTAGCATAATGATAATATTATGTATCTAATTTGAATTGTCACAATCAAGTATATGCATATATAAAAGTTGATCAATTTGTACATTTAGTGTATACTTTGGTGAATGTTAATTATATCTCAATTAAAAATAACTAATGATGTACCCAACAAACACAGAGGACACATCTAGAAATGTACATATAATTTCACATGGGGAGAATGAAGCAGGAAGGATATAAACCACAATCAAATCAACAATATCCATTTTATATTTACAATATAACTAGAAATCAATATCAACTCTAAAGAATAATCAAACTATTGCAATTAAAAATAAATCAGTTTTCAGTCACTCAGAAAGAAATCTAACACTGTAATCATAGCATTTTTAAAAAAAAGGATAACAAGAAGTATAGAATGTGGCCAGAATGAATCAAAGACAAAAGTTACTGTTTCCAAACTTTAAGAAAGACTGAAAATTAAGAATTAAGTACCCAGATAAAACCTTAGAAAAGTGCGATTAAATAAATTTAAGTAAAATCACAGTTAAAAGGCAGGAGTCAATTTATTAAAAACAGAAATGGAGTTGAAATTAAAAATAAACATTTATTTATTTGAAAATTAGCCAGTAAAGTAGACAAGACACTGCTATGCAATGTCAAAGTGAGGACAAAAACAATTCTCATCAGATTCAAAAATAGTTAAAAATTACAAAATAATAAAGTGATTTGTCATTATATAAGAAAATGTTGATGAAAACGCTCATATCCTAGACATGTAAGTTGTCAAAATGCACATAAGTCTAAATTAAGCTACGTCTAGTCAGATACTCGACATCCTCATTATCCTCAGCAAATTGTTCTTGTTTCTTGTTCATTTCCAACCAGTAACTAAATTTTGGTAATTCTACCCTGGCACTGTAATTTGAGTCTAAGTTAGTCACCCCATTTTTACTACCACTACCCCAGTTCAGCCTACAGATTTCTCTCACTTAAGCAGCAACAGGCATTTTTCTGTCTTCTGATTTGTTCCACATTCCCCCAGCTCTTGAAATCCCCCCTCTCTGTAAATCTTTTAAAAATTACCACCGTTCGTTTTCTAAAATATCAGTCTGGTCATCTTCTTATCCTGAATAAAATTATTTTGTGCTCCCATATACATTTTTACCCTGGATGACATTTAAAACCACTGTCTGTTGTTTCAAGGTGCTCTAGGTTTTATGCAACACACTCACTTGTTCAAGTCCGTCTAAGCCAACTCGATCATTTTTAACTACTATTGATAGCAGGTTTCCATAGATTCCAATATTTAGAAATGTGCAATATTGGCCAGGCGCGGTGGCTCACTCCTGTAATCCCAGCACTTTGGGAGGCTGAAGCGTGTGGATCACGAGGTCAGGAGTTCGAGACCAGCTTGACCAACATGATGAAGCCTCGTCTCTACTAAAAATACAAAAATTAGCCAGGTGTGGTGGCACATGCCTGTAATCCCAGCTACTAAGGAGGCTGAGGCAGGAGAATTGCCTGAACCTGGGAGGCGGAGGTTGCAGTGAGCTGAGATCATGCCACTGCACTCCAGCCTGGGCGACAGAGTGAGACCTCGTCTCAAAAAAAAAAAAAAAAAAAAAGAAATGAGCAATATCCACGTAGGCTTTTTTCCCCAGTAATCTCACTGTCAAACTCTGTGTTATAATGAAAGCAAGTCTCAGAACAAATTGTCACATCAACACACCTTTATTAAGGAACAGGAACAAAAAAAAGTTATTAAGCTCATTCTGAAAGCTTAAATGAATTATCTGTTCCCTAAGAACCTTGCATGAAAGATTTGAGGCAGATGCAACAAGTAGCAAGCTTCAGATAACATTTTATTAGGCTCGGCAGAGAGAATCTGCCTTCATCCAAGTAAACAGACTTAAAAGAGTCTCCTGGTCACTCTGAAGGTACTGCAGGCTATTGATCTGGATGGAGTCTTTCACTGAATTCAAGCAAAGGCACATCGTATCTGCACAGCATCTTGAACATCACAGATTTCACCAATGAAAATTTATTTCTATTATTTGTTATGCTAATTAACAAGCTTGTTAGTACTGATGAAAAATAAAACTCATTCCAACACATGTAATAACTGCCTTCGAAATGTGGCTTCTGATTAAAAATTTTCAAATGTGTGTTCCTGATTAGGCCACTTCAAATGCTAACTACCCTCCTGACACTAACTCAATGATTAGAAATCAAACACACATGTATAGCACATTGCTTATACTTAAATATTTAAAACAGACAAGACACTCCTCTTTCCACCGGCACTTCAGCCAATCTGAATAATTTTAATTCCTGTGAACACATTATAATTTCTAAGTCTTTTTATGTTCTCTGCCTCAGTAACACTTGCATTCCTCCATGTTTTCCTCTAGGGGATTTATATCCATTCTTCAGATTTGCTCTTTTAGGAAGTTTATGTTAATCTGCCAAATTTGGACTAGAAATCCTAATTGCTTTTATTAGCAACCTGTGCATGATCATTACAGCACCCTTTGCCAGTAATATATTGTACCTATTTGCTTAATTGTATGTAATGTTTCTCTACACTTTTAGGATGGACAAATAGTGTATTCTGGTTCACGCCCAGATTCCTTGTGTATACACCTGTGGGTAATAGCAGGCGATCTACAAGTCTAGTCTATCTCTTTTCATTTATCGTAAATTTATTGTAGTATATTTCAAAGTCATTTCTTTTCAGCTCAGTGGACAAGTCATCACACAAGTGGATCTTAGGCTATTTTAACTTTATTTATCCCTAATCCTAACACCAATCTTTATATTATTGCATTATATGAGATAGATAGGTAGATAGATAGTTGATAGAGAGATACAGATATAGATATAGGTATGTTCATATGTGTGTGTTTGTATTAAAATCCTATATTAAGCCTAGCAGAGAGAATCTGCCTTCATCCAAGTAAACAGACTTAAAAAATCTCCTGGTCACGCTGAAGGTTTTGCAGGATATTGGTCTTGATGGAGTCTTGCACTGAATTCAAGCAAAGGCAGGTCATATCTGTACAATATCTTGCACATCATGAATTGGTACTTTGTACCAATAATTATTATTATAATTTTACCACCAATATTCATATATTAAATTTTTTCCAGTGTTCTTCATTTCCATTTTTCTATCTAGTATGGTTTTCTCCCTGTTTGAAGAACTGTCTATAAAACGTTTTTGGGGAAATATGCCAGTGAAGATCTCATAAGTTTTGTTTGTTTGAAATGTCCTTGTTTTGCTTGCATTTTTTAAAGATATTTTCAGTGAGTATAAAATTCTAGAATAGCTTATTTTTAGCACTTTAAATAAGTTATTTTATTGTTTCCTGTCATTCATTTTTGCTCAGACGTTAGCTATCAGTTTTATTAATTTCCTGGATGCTTTTAAGATTTTTTTCTCTTATTTTTCAACAGTGATACATCAATGTATCCAGTTGTGATGTTCTTTATATTTATCTTGATTTGTCTGCAGTTTTTGTTTGCTGCAAAGAAATACCTGAGACTCGTTAATTTATAAAGAAAAGGGTTTATTTACCGCACAGTTCTGTTGGCTAATAGATTGGGCACCTGGTGAGGGGCTACGGCTGCTTTCACTCATGGCAGAAGGTAAAGGGAAGCCTGTGTGTGCAGGGATCGAACGATGAGAGAGAAACCAAGAAGGGGAGAAATGAGACTTAAAAAAATTAGTGCTAACTATAGTCACCTTTCTCTGCTATCAAACATTAGAACTTATACCTTTTATCTGATTGTATGTTTTGTGCCAGGCTCTTTTTAATAACCAGCTCCTGTGGGAAGTAATAAGAGTTAGAACTCATTCACCCTCCACCTTTCACCAACGGAGGGCATTAATCTATTCATGAGGAATTTGCCCCCAAGACCCAAACACCTCCCATTAGGCTCCACCTCCAACACTGGGGGGATCAAATTTCAACACGAGGTTTGGAGGGAACAAATGTCCAAACCATTGAATGTTTTTCTTCAGTTGTGAAAGATTCTTGTGTGTGATTCTTTCAAATATTGCTTAAAGTCCTTTTCTCTTTCTACTTTACCTTTTGGGAGTCTCTTTTTTCCATATTTATCTTATTTTTTTCTAAAATGTTCCATCCATTTTTTCTTCATACATCATTCTGGGTCTTTTCTACTGACTTGTCATTCTTTTTATTTTGTAAGTGTAAGGTGTACACCATGATATTTTGATATATACAGTGAAATAGTTACTATAGGTAAGAATTTAACATATTCACCATCTCATAGAATTATATTTTTCTTTTTGTGATAGCACCATCTCAAATCTTCTCAGAAAATTTCTAGTGTACTACATAGTATCATTAACTTTATTACTCATTTCTGTATTCCTATTTCTTGATTTATTCATCTGACATAACTGCAACTTTGTATCCCTTGATCTACATCTCACCCCATTTCCCATCCCCACCCCTCACCTGTGGTAATCATCATTTTATTTTCTGTTGCTATTTATTCAGTTCATTTTGTTTGTTTGTTTTAGCTTCCACATATAAGAGAGATAATGCAGTATTCTTTCTGTATCTGGCTTATTTCATTTAGCATAATGTCCTCCAATGTCATTCATTCTGTCAATAATGTGGGCTCCCCTTTTTAACAGATGAATAATGTTCTATTCTAGTATATAAAATATATACTTAATGTTTATATGCTTCTATTTTTTATTACTTATGGTTTTAATTCTCTTCTTCTACTTCAAGTCTGCTCTTAATGTATTTATTAAGCTCATAAATAAAATTCTTTCATTTTTAAAATAAATTGTTACTTTTAAAAGATTTTGAGATTTACATAAGTGTTGCCAAGATAGGACTACAGGCTCTCGTATGCCCTACATTCAGTTTCCCTATTGTTAATTACCACAGTATGGTACTTTTAATCAGAACTAATGAACCAATATTAATATGTCAACCATTCAATTTTTAAATTTTTATCATTTCATTATATGTTCTCTTATGTTTTCTGGAACTCTGGTGAAATGCACCTTATAATCTATTTTCCTCAAATATTAATCATAGTTACGTCAATATCCTTGTCCAATAACTTCAATGATGGGATTATCTGTAAGTTGATTTCTGTAGCTGTTTTCCATTTTGTTTGTTTGTTTTTCATAGAGCTGGTGTGTTTTTTTACAATGTCAGTCATTTATAAAAATTTTGGAAGTTCTGGAAAATCTGTTTTTTTATCCAGAGAATGTTCATTTGACCCTCCAATATAGTGAAAACTATATTAAACCCAACAATAATTGGACTAATTTCCAAGCAAGTTTCTTTCTGCCCACTTCTGGTACATTTGCACTACTAAGAAGCAGCTTTCCAGTGAGTACTGCCTGAAAGTCTCGAGCAATAACTAGGGCTTCTATTATTTGGTGGTTTGGGTACTTGTTGCATTTTTGCAGTTATGTGAGATTGCAGATACTCTTGGTCTGCTTTTGGATGTCTTTCTGCTTGTCTCTTTAGTTCTCTGCCTTGAATCACTTAATCTGCAAATACCTTAAAGAGAACACTATGGATCATTTAGGATTGATCCTCCTTGATCTTGGCCTTCTAACACTTAGCTGCTCTGACTGCACTGAATTTCTCATTAGCTTTTTTTAGAGTTAAGCCATTTTTCAAAGCTCTTCTGGTTTATTTACCTTTTAGCCAAAGCCCTTTGCCTGGATTTCTCCACCACTTGTGCTTCGTGAATTTGCAATCAGTACTAAGACAAATAGCTCACAGAATGCACAAGTCTTAGCTCTTCAAGTTCTAATTGCCTTGGAAGCTCATTGATGTCCTGAAACAAATTGTTTTCTCTAATATTATACAATCTATCTAATTTTCTCAGTGGGATCATTTATCTACCATAAGCCACCCTATTTTGGATAAAATGAAAGTCTTTCATCATCCTTTTACTATTGCAACTTGTTTTACTCATTTAAGGTAAAACAGATGCAGTAAATTGTGCAAAGTCTAAGTACAGAGAAAAAGGTCTTTATAAAAATGTATTTTTATGCAAGCAATAATAAATATTTTAATATTTTGACCTGGGAGGTACATGTATTTGATGGGAGGGGAAGTACAAATATTTAATCTGGAAGTACTTGTACCTCTTTGTACAGATCAAAGTTTTAAAATATTGATTATTGCTTACATCGCAAAAGGCCCCGAGAGACCATTCACCATTGTGCTGGGAATGGCTGTTTTAACCATAATCTCTAGCTCCATCAACCAATGTTAACTGTTTTTGAATTTCATATAAATGGGATCATAGGATCATACAATATGTCTTTTGTGTTAGTTTTTGTCACATGACATTTACTTTGAGATTTGTCAATGTAGTTGCATATATCAGTATTTTGCTGTTACTTTTTCTAATGTGTGTTTTTTTCACTATATGAACATAACACAATTTATTTATCCATTCTATCCACGATAGATAATTTGGTTATTTCTGGTTTGAGACCCATGCATGTATCTGCTATTTATAGTCTCACACAAGTCTATTTGTAATCATCAGGCATTCAACTTCGAGGAGTATGTGCCTAACAATGAACACTTAAAATATGAAGTGGTATATTCATTCTCACTGCAGTAAGATAAAGCCAAAAAGCTACTTATAAGTACCACTGTTTTCTATTTTTCTGGAGCTGCCAGTCAATATAACTAGGAAAGAAACCAAATTAAATATAGAAATATTGCAATAGTGAAGACAAAATGATAATCATTAGTAAGAATAAGATTCCCTAACTGAAACCACAAGAACAAAAAGTAAAAATATCAAAATAATGAATGAACCAAATAAACGAAAGTGTATTCATTAAATGAATAAACAAAAACCTAAAGTAAGCCATCCTGCTTAGAAAACATAAAAACTATCCTAGACACCCAAATTGCATTTGACTATAGAAAAGCAGGAAAAGTTGCCAAAGACCAACCAAAATGAGTGAATAAAACAAATAAAATGGTTAAAAAATTACAGTTTTCAAACTTAATCTTTTAAAAAGTCAATAGACTTAAGGTTGGCCCTCAAGCACAGTGGCTCAGATCTGTAATCTCAGCACTTTGGGAGGCTGAGGAGGCTGAGAGCAGCCTGTGCAACATGGCAAAAACCTGTCTCTACAGAAAAATGGAAAAATTAGGTATGGTGATGCACACCTCCTAGCTACTCAGGAGCCTGAGTTGGAAGAATTACCAGAACCTGGGGAAGTCGAGGCTACAGTGAGCCATGATTGTGCCAGTGCACTCCAGCCTCCAGCCTGGGCAGCAGAGTAAGACCCTGTCTAAAAATAGCTTAATTGAATTTACAACATAGAATCTAGACATTCAGATAAATAACTGTGTTATAAGTTGTCATTAAATAATCGGCATAATGTAATTTGAATTCTGCCCTTCTTCTTGATGCCTACGAAAATAAATAATTATTTTTACAAAAAAGCAAAACAAAACAAAACAATTTTTCCAAGGATAGCATATGATGTGTACCTTATCAAGAAGAATACAATTTAGATATTTTTCTGTTTCTATGGGAGAATTAATGCAACTGATAGGGAGAGTATGAGATTTCCCCTCAATAGAAGTAATGTTATTTTAAATCAAATCACCTCTTCCATGTGAACAACTAAAGAAAGACCGAAGACTTATGATAAATTATTATTTCTATATTTCTGATTTTTAGCCATAGTATATTCCACCAGTAGTGATCATCCAGGGAGACTAGCAACTGCATTTATTAATTAACACAGTCTCTAAACTTTAATATTGTCTACCTAGGTATGAGTCATTGTGAGAACATAATAAAGATTCACAAAAAGAACAAGAAGAAAAACTGCTAAGAGCCTAAAACATACACAAACATATAAAGGATATTCAATTAATTTTATTTCAATATATTCGAAGACAAAGTTAAATTGTGCCTTCATCAACTTTAAAAAAAATCAATTAAATATAAATTATGTCCAGAAAAGTACTCAATACATGTTTGTGTATAGAATCTTGCACATTTAATTTCTTATTATAATATTCTCATTAAACCTTGATTAAATCAGTAATATACTGCTAGGCACATAGTACACAACTCATAATTGTTGAACTTGAATTTGAAGCAGTATTTGGGTTAATGGTCTGTAACTCTATTTTACTCTCTGGCCTGGCAAAAAGAAGGGGTTTTTATTCCATGCCTATGACCCCTAAACTTTTCTGGTTGGTTAGAGATGAGAAGGCAAAAACATAAACATTCTCTTTGGGCAAGGCTTTCTCAATTTTTCTGTTTGGGGATAATAAAGCATGAGTTTTAATTAAGTTTGTAGACTTACCATCTGTGAGCATCTGGAGTTTCATTCTGTTGCAGTGTTGAAGCAAGTGCACCAATTCCAATTCTGAAAGTATAGAATATGTAGAACAAATAGCAAGGAAATGGACATCAGTTATTTTATTTTCCTTTAGGTCACTTTGCATTCTGTCTGTGAGACTACAAGAGATTTTATATCACCTTTCAAAGTCATTTATATTCTACTATCATATGCACAAAAGTTCAAAATAAAACTATCCTTTTTCTCTTTTAATGACTTGCTAAATTTCAGATTTTCTATTCTAAGCTAACCATTCTTGAACTACAGTTTCCTGGGACCACTGTTTTTCTAATAGATAAGACAAAAGCATTCATTTTGTTTAGAAAGCTAGTAGGGGTTTTTTTTGTTTGTTTGTTTTGGTTTTTTTTAGGTATTGCTATAAAAAGTAATTCTGAAATGTGCTGTTTTTTTGCCTGAGAGTCTGGAAAAAGAAAGAACTAGTTGTAACAACGTTTTCAAAATGATAGAATAATTTTTTTATCTATAAGATTAAATAAGATGATACCTAGACCATTTTTAGGTTATAAAGCAGGAAAACAACGTCAACTGATGCTAAATCATCCAGAGTCTGGTTAAAATCATAGCATTTAATTATAATAATTATAATTTAGTAATTTAATTATCAGTTCTAGATAGCATATGTTGTTGGAAATGCATTCAAATTAGTCTTTTGTTATAACTGATCAAACAACATGTATGTCTGCAAATGGAGACAATGTGATATTGTAGAAAAGCGTAATCATTACACCTAAACCTTAGCTCCAAAGAAATATCAATAATTTACATGTACTTTCAGATAGAATCTTAACAGCCTATAAAATAGCAGCCTTCTGTCAGTTAAATGGAAATCTACATTTAAAATATAAATTGGTGTCTTGAGATTTTTAAAAAAGCATTTTCAATGAAGTATATGTTTTAGTTATCTATTGCTGTGCATAAAACTACCCCAAACCTTCTTAACCAGCAGCTATTTTATCATATACTATAATTTCTGAAGTACAGAATTTTGCAAAGGAGTCAGCGGAATGATTTTTTTTAAACCTGACCTTAACTAAGTCAGTTGGTGATAATCATCTGACAGATGGTTTGGTCTGAAAAATCTTAAACAGCTTTATTGACATGTTTTTTGCCTTACTAGTGATGACTAGAAAATAGTCAACCAGAGTGCCTCCTCAGGCTTCTTCTACTGGCTTGGGATTCCTCACGGTGTGGCAATCTCAAGATAATCAGACTTATGGAGTGGCTCAGGGCTCCAGTGAATTGTTTTTCAACAGATCTAGGCAAACGCTGCAAAGCTTTTCATGACTTAGCCTTAAAAGTCCCAGACTGTCACATGCTCTTAATTTTATTGATTTCTGTTAACACTAACCCAAATTCAAGAGGGGTGAAAATAAACATTGCCCCTCAGTGAGAAAAGTAACAAAGTATTTATATCCACCTTTAATCTAACACAATATACAAACAAAATAGTATATATTTCATGACTATACAAATTGACATATTTTCACACACTGGATATGCCTGAATAACCACCACTCAGATTTAAAAAAACAGAACACTACCTGCTCCCTAGTAGTGCCACTTTAGTCTCTCCCTTTTCAGTTATTAGCCACTCCCTGAAAACCAACCAGTATCCTAACTTTATTTTTGTTTACATATTTATTTATTTATTTATTTATTTTTTTTTTCTAGATGGAGTCTCACTCTATTGCCCAGGCTGGAGTGCAGTGGCACAATCTCGGCTCACTGCAACTGCCGTCTCCAGGATTCAGGTGATTCTCCTCTCAGCCTCCCGAGTAGCTGGGATTACAGGTACATACCACCTCACTCGGCTAATTTTTGTATTTTTAATAGAGACAGGGTTTCACCATGTTGGCCAAGCTAGTCTCAGACTCCTGACCTAATGATCTACTTGCCTCGGCCTCCCAAAGTGCTGGGATTACAGGTGTGAGCCACCACGCCCGGCCCAATATCCCAACTTGCAAAAGCATAGATTAATTATTGTGCTTTATATTAGTGGAGTCAGAAATCTATTTATTTTAAATCTAGCTTCTTCTGTCCAACGTTATATATGGGAGAATTCATCTGTATTGTTGAGTATAGTTTCAGTGTTTATTTTCATTGCTATAAAGTATCTACTGTGAGAATTGTAGGGGAGGAAAACCTTATCTCTGTCCTCTTAGGGTTCCAGCTGGTCTTGAGAATTAAATTTAAAAAAAGAATAGCAGGAAAAAAAAAATTACAGCTTAAGTTTTACATGACACCAGAGCTGTCTTAAGGAATTGGAAACCCAAAGAAGTGGTAAAACCCCAATGCTTTTATATTAAGTTGACAAAAGAGTGGTCATTGTGGAAAAATAAGAAATCATGTACAAAGCTAAAGAAATGTAAGAATCATTTTTAAAAGGTGTGTTTGTGTAGAATTCTCTTGGCCATGACTCCACACTGCAGAAGGCTTCTTTTCTCCCGGTACAGGGAGGATATCTTTCACATGGGAGTTTTTATCTCCTATTTTCAGAAGCAAAGGGGAGTTTAAAATGTTCTTCTTGCATCTGTTTCTTGAGTTTGTTTAGATCGAAAAATCTTCATATCAAAGTGGCAAAATTTGGGGAACATATTCTTCCACCCTTTAGAATAGAACAAAATTAGTTTACCCATTCTATTTCAGAGCACATAGATATTTAAATAGTTTCTAGTTTTGGCTGTGTCTTAAAAGTACAGATGTCTTCTCATTTGTCGTCTTTTTCTTTCTAGATATAAGAAACAACTTTTCCACAATATCATGTGGAACAATAGAAGTGTTTTTTTCACATAGAAAAAAAGTGGGATGGGGACTATTGATAATTTTCTGCTAACATATATTCTATACATATTTGTTGGACATGATATTGAAAATCCATAACAACCCATATCAATAATTTTTTAGGAGAAAGACACTCTTGTCCCTGGAAAAAGTTACTTTGAGGTATCACTATTTCTTTTTTTAATAAACTTTTTTATTGTATTTAAGATATACAATATGATGTTATGGGATACATACAGACACTAAAAAGACTATAGTGAACAAGTTAAAATTTTCATCATCTCTCATAGTTACCATTTATTTTTGTTTCTGTAGCAAGAGCAGCTAAAATTTACTCATTTAGCATAAATCCAAAATGCAGTATAATTTAGTTACTATAGCCTTGATATTATGCCTCTAGACTTGTTCATCCTGTATAGTTGCTACTTTGTATCCTCTGACCCTGTTTCCTCCTCACCTTCTCCTCATACCCTTGATTACCATTGTTTTGTTCTGTCTATATGTATATTTGAATACTTTTTAGCTTCCACATATAAGCAAGATCATACTACCCAAAGATTATAAATCATTCTACTATAAAGACACATGAAAACATATGTTTATTGCAGCACTATTTACAGTAGCAAAGACTTGGAACCAACCCAAATGCCCATCAATGATAGACTGGATAAAGAAAATGTGGCACATATACACCATGGAATACTATGAGACCATAAAAAGGATGAGTTCATGTCCTTTGCAGGGACAGGATGAAACTGAAAGCCATCATTTTCAGCAAACTAACACAGAAACAGAAAACCAAACACCACATGTTCTCACTCGTAAATGGGAGCTGAACAATGAGAACACATGGCTATAGGGAGGGGAATATCACAGACGTGGGCCTGTTGGGGGCAGGGCAAGGGGAGGGAGAGCATTAGGACAAATACCTAATGCATGTGGGGCTGAAAACCTAGATGACACGTTGATAGATGCAGGAAACCACCATGGCACATGTATACCTATGTAACAAACATGCACATTCGAGACATGTATCCCAGAGCTTAAAGTAAAAAAACAAAGAGAGAGAGGTTATGCAATAGTTTTCTTTCCATATCTGGCTTATTTCACTTATTTTTTTTTCAACTTTTATGTTCAAGGTTACATGTGCAGGATGTGCAGGTTTGTGACATAGGTAAACATGTGCCATGGTGGTTTCCCACACAGATCATCTCACCACCTAGGTTTAAGCCCAGCACTCATTAGCTATTTGCCTGATGCTCTCTCTCCCCCTCTGATGGGCCCCAGTGTGTGTTGTTCCACTCATCATTCAACTCCCACTTATTAGTGAGAACATGCGGTGTTTAGTTTTCTGCTCCTGTGCTAGTTTGCTGATGATAACAACTTTCAGCCCCAACCATGTCCCTGCAAAAGACATGATCTTGTTTCTTTTTTGGCTGCACAGGATTCCATTGTGTATATGGGAAATATACCACATTTTCTTTGTCAAGTCTATCATTGATGGGCATTTGGGTTGATTCCATGTCTTTACTATTGTGAGTAGTTCTGCAATGAGCATGCATGTGCATGGGTCTTTAGAACAGAATAATTTGTATTCCTTTGGGTATATACCCAGTAACGGGGTTGCTGGGTCAAATGGTGGTTCTGCTTCTAGGTCTTTGAGGAATCATCCTATTGTCTTCCACATGGTTGAATTAATGTACACTCCCATCAACTGTGTAAAAATATTCATTTTTCTCTGCAACCTTGCCAGCATCTGTAGTTTGTTGACTTTTTAATAATCACCATTCTGACTAGCAGGAGATGGTATCTCATTGTGGTGTCGATTTGCATTTCTCTAATGATCAGTGATGTTTAACTTCTTTTTCATGTTTGTTGGCTGCATGTATCTCTTATTTTGAGCATGTCACTTCTTATTCTTTTTTTTTTCTACATCACATAGGTCATGTGCCAATGTCTTAAGGTTTAAGGAAGGCACATCTCACACGTGAGTGTGAAAACCCAGTCCCGATTCTTATGAACCACAATAGGATCCTTATCCATTTTGAGTTGATTTTGTGTACAGTATAAGCTAATCATATAATTTCATTCTGTTGCTTGTGAAAATCCAGTTTTTCCAACACCATTTATTGGGGGACAATCCTTTCCCTGTTGTGTTCTCTTGGTACTTTTCTCAAAAATTATTTGACTGCATATATTTGAATATTTATGGGCTACTGTTTCACGGTCTATGTGTCTGTTTTTATGCCAGTACCATAATGTTTGATGTACTACTATACCTCTCTAATATAATTTTAAATCAGGAAGTGTATAAGGTATCATTATTTATAATCACTAAACAAACACCCAGTATACTTTTCAAATAGCTGAAAACAAGGATTTATTGCATTTATTTTAGGCCATGGTCTCCGAGACTAAGAATTACTTTTGGTAAAATTTTCATTACCATGTTTTTCCTAATCCTATAAATATTTTTGTTTTTTCAATTGAAATCATGACCCCTACAGCTAAGATTATAGAATAATGAAATTTTCCCTTGAAGAGTCTTAGAATAATGTATTGCTAGTCCAG
Organism: Plecturocebus donacophilus; assembly: GCA_004027715.1. Classification (NCBI taxonomy): domain Eukaryota; kingdom Metazoa; phylum Chordata; class Mammalia; order Primates; family Pitheciidae; genus Plecturocebus; species Plecturocebus donacophilus. The sequence continues at coordinate 35,295 of PVKP010006906.1, read as the reverse complement.
GGTATAACACATAGAAACTTAAAACTTTTGGAAAAAATATAACTCTTGAAAAATAAATCCAAGAAAAATATTCTCATCAATTATAGAGAAAAATAAACTTCCTCATTCATGAAACAGAGCATCAGCCATTTTTTTTCAAATTGAAATAAATACAACCTGAAAGCAGATGACAATGGATTCTCTTTGCCTTTTGACGGGATTACTTCCTCACTGATGTGAATTATTTGGAACACAAATAAACAAGACAAAACATAACCTTGTTTGAAATTTGAAATTTCAGATTGAGCAGGAGAGAGGAATGATAGTTTGTTTCACCATTAGCTATCAATCAACAAAGTATGCTAAATTGTAGACCATGTTCTCTAACTATATTTTACAGAAATATATAATGTACACAATTAACAAATACTTTGATGCTTGGTAGATGTTTCTGAGGATTCTTCATTTTCTCATTTTACTATTTATACACTATCTTTTGAGAAGGTTGATAATAATTTTGTTCGTTTTCTTCAATCAACTTTGTACTTAGGGTAATTTCTATTATGTCTAAAGTTAGTCTTTTTATTCACATCATATCCTAAGTGACATTTTTCTGATCACACGCCAAGAACAAAAAGAAGAAAGAATTGGTTTTAAGACTCTTACAGGGTAAGTTCCTATGACTTTAAAATGCCTAGAAGAAAAAAGAAAATCTGCACAAGAAATACATTTGCCCAAAATTTTCGTACAATGACATATTGACAAATATGTGTAAGTTAAAATTTTAAAAGGGGTTCAGATATTGTTTGTTACATATTTGTTACTTAATAATATTTTCATTCTTGATTTTTATTTTTTGAGACAGGGTCTTTCTCTGTCTCCCAAATTGGAGGGTGGTAACACAATCTTGGCTCACTGCAGCCTTTACGTCCCACGCTCAAGGAATCCTCCAGACTCAGCTTCCCAAGTAGTTGGAACTATAGGCACCCACCACCACATGCAGATAATTTTTGTATGTTTCGTAGAGACAGGATTTTGCCATGTTGCCCGGGCTGGTCTTGAACTCCTGAGCTGAAACGATCCTCCCGCCTCAGCCTCCCAAATTGCTGGGATTACAGGTGTGAGCCACTACACCCAACCCATTCATCTTTAAAAGCTATCTTTATCACGACAACTGTGACTGACTTTATCCCTATTCATAGATCAAATATCGGGAATTTGGAGAGTCCCTTGTTCGTTATTCTTGACTGAAAATTGAACCAGCAGCCCTCATGGATGTGACTATGCAAAGATAAATGTGAGGGCTCACCATATTTATTCAGTTCTCTTCTACAGTCAGGACACCTTTGCACATAGTTTGTGTTGACTTCACTTTTTTAGCCCATCTATTAGTTGAATCTAAAGGTTATATTATAAGGATCACAAATGATGCAGAAAAAGACAAACCAGGGGAGAGAGGTTTCCTTCAGCAAAGTGACTGGATTTCAGCCAAGCTAATCCCTCATGGACATCAGTGTACATGAGAATGACTGAAGTCAAGTATGAAAATTGTTACCTATGGCTCATTACCCTCATTTGGTCATGTCACCCTTTTAGGTCAAGTTCCACAGCAAGGCCAGAATTTCCAAAATGTCAAAGGCAAAGCTCTTGCCATAAACCTCATTAAAATAGAAAACCTCCTTATTAAAAAGATGTTTTATATAATAAATACCAACTTATAAACACTGAGCACAGCTTAGCGATTCTCAGACTGAAGTTTGAATTTTAGTCCTGAGCCTGATTGTTGTTTAATGGATTATGCTACATTTCTGAAAGCAGGACCACAGGGTGGCTAAAAATGTGGGGGGTGTGTGTGTGTGTTTGTGTGTGTGTGTGTGTGTTTGTGTGTGTTTCAAACATATTTTGGGGGTTCAGACAGGTCAGGTAATTTTGCTAAATATTTATCCTCTTATGTCTTATCTTTACTAAGAACAATAATTATTGGGCAGACCAAGATTTTCTTTTCTTTTAACATAATAATTTGGATGTACTTTCCTATTTTGTCACAATTTTCTGTTTAGTTTATCAGTCTATTTCTGTGGCTTTACAAAGTTAGATGTTTATTCCTTTAATTTTATTGTCCATATTCACTGTAACGTTTTTGACGAACATAAAAATATCCCTGTTGCTACAGGACTCCTCCCATGGTGCTCAAAAGCATCCTTATAACTAATATTTGAAAGAATGAATGAAGAAATGAATTCCTGAGGTTATAGTGCAAGGGGCAAAACAGAAGGCAAAGAAACTGTATGACTACAAAAAAGTACAAGACAGGCGCAGCTTGTCTAGGCCACCAGTCAAATGTGACTACATTTACATGACTTCCAGAAAAAAATGCTAATATCTAAAAATGCATTTTCATTATGTTGGCAATGGTTAAGAATGTGTGTGTGTGTGTGTGTGTGTGTGTGTGTGCATGCATGTGTGTACATAAAATGATACAATAATTAGGTTAGCTTAATTCAATAACTTTTACATTCTCAGGAAATAAGAGATAAAACTCATTAACAAGATTTTCTAGTGAGATTATTTTAATGACTTCTTTTAATAGTTTTACTTTAGGTATGTGGTCCATCAAATGCTGTAGACTACTTAGATTTCTCTAACAGATTTCCCTAGAGGAAATCATGGCACTACAGTATCATACAAAAAGATAAGGATGTGCCAGTGACTGCTAGATGTTAACAAGAGCCTTCTTTAAGGGACAGGAGGATAACAATATTGAACTTCTGTGCAATTAGATGTAGCCACATGATGAAATGATCTAATGGAATACGGGATGAACTGATAGGCCACACTTCCCAGCAAGGCCCATGGAAAACCTCCTGTGTGATCTTTGCTCTCTTTCGCGTCTGCCACCAGCTGACGGGCAGAGGGCCCTGTGACATCACTTGCAGGTAAGCTGCCCAGGAGACCTTTCCGATCAAAAGTTCTGTTCCATGGAATGTTCCATGATTGAGATATGAAATTTTATTTGGTTCACCAATTAAAATGTAGGAGTTTTGAGTTATGGCAATATACCAGTACAATGATATTCTGGTTAATGAATATTTTTGAGTTATGGCAATACAATTAGTACAATGATATTCTGGTTAATGAACATTTTTAAACTAACTTTTAAATACTTTACAGAATACATTGTTGTTATAGAATAATTTACATAATAAAAATTCTTATTTATTAAGAATAAACATAGGCTAAAAATAAAAGATTTGTGCAAGGAATCTACATACATCATCTACTTTAAACAATTATATACTTTCTGTTACATTGACTTTATCTTTCTTTCCATATATGTGCATTGCTTTTTAATTTTTTTTCTTAATTTGAAAGTAAGGTACAGCCAGGCATGGTGGCTCATACCTGTAATCCCAGCACTTTGGGAGGCTGAGGCAGGCAGATCACTTGAAATGAGGAGTTGAAGACCAGCCTTACCAACATGGTGAAACCCACCTCTACTAAAAATACAAAAATTAGGTGGGCACGGTGGTGGGCGCCTGTATCCCACCTACTTGGAAGGCTGAGGCAGGAGAATCGCTTGAACCTGGGAGGCAGAGGTTGCAGTGAGCTGCAATAGTGCCGCTGCATGCCAGCCCAAGCAATGAAGTGAGACTTCATCTCAAAAAAACAGAAATAAAAGAAAAAAGAAAAAAAAAGGAAGAAAGTAAGGTACACAACTCATCACACTTTTCTCCATATTACTTCAGAATGCATTTTTTAAGATAGAAAATAATAATGGTTTTCTACTGTCATCTAATATCTAGTCCACAGTCAAATTCTCAATGATTTCAATAACTGCATTTTATAAGTGCTGCTTGTAATTTGGAATCTGATTCAGAATTCAGGCTCTACCTTTAGTTACTTTAATCTCTAAGACCAGAAGAGCGCTGCTTTCTCTTACTTGTGCATCATTATTATCTTCTCCTTTTCTGTGTGCTTTCATTTCTTATTACCACCGTAACAAATTACCACAAAGATGGTGGCTTAGAACAATATAAATATATTCTCTTACAGTTCTGAAAATTAGAAGTCCAAAAGGAGTCTCAAGGGGCTAAGCTCAAAGTGTCATCAGAGTTGGGTCCTTCAGAGAGTCCATGAGAGTCTGGTCCTTTCCTCTTCCACTTATAGACTTCCAGCCATGCTTGGCCCCTGGACACATTCCTCTAAGCTCTGCTCCTATAGACACATCATCTTTTCTTCTGCTATAGCCAAGTATCCCTCTCAGTCACACTTGCGACTACACTGACGGCTTACTATGTAAACACCAGGATCATCTCCCCTTCTTAAGAACCCCAAACTGGGCAAGGTGACTCATGCCTGCAATCCCAACAATGTTGGAAGCTGGGGCAGGCGGATGAATTGAGGTCAGGAGTTCAAGACCAGCCTGGCCAACATGGTGAAACCCCGTCGCTACCAAAAATACAGAAATTAGCTGGGCATGGTGGTATGCATCTGTAATCCCAGCTACTCAGGGGGATGAGGCAGGAGAATCACTTGAACCCAGGAGGTGGAGGTTGCAGTGAGCTGAGATCGTGCCAGTGTACTTCAGCCTGGTGACAGAGCGAGACTGTCTCAAAAAAAAAAAAAACACGTTTAAAGTCTGTTTTGCCATAAAATGTGACACTCCTTGGTAATGGTTGAGTATGCGTGTGTGTGGTTCTAAGAATTAGGATATGGACATCTTAGTGAGCCATTCTGCAGCCTACCATAGTATGTGGAGTATTATTTATTTGGGAAAACCAGGCCAGTTGCCTTACGGAGTGCCCTACATTCTAGATTCGCCTATTACTTGCCTTTGTTATTTAACTTGTTCCTCTGTGTTTTATATTTCTTAAATGATAGGGATTCAGTCTCAAGCTTGAAGAAATCTGGACCAAACTTTCTTGGCAAAAATAATTTACAGGAGATGTTGTGATCTTCAAGACACATAATGTTGCAGAATGTGAATTGTGGGGTTGTTTCATTATCAGTGAAACTAAGTTTGGTGATATTATTAAAGTGATCACTGCCAGGTATTGCATTATAAAGATGTATTTTTTTTCCTTTGCAATTTCAAGTAATCTACCAAGCTACATTTTAACACTATGTGACCATCATATTCCATAATACTTTACCTAGGTTTTAGCCTCCATTGACGATCCTCCTATCTTGTGTTATCTACTTTTATTTCTGCCTCTTCTGCAAAATCTCTGAAAGCTTTGCTAATCCCTTCTTTCTTCCTTTACAGACACAGTTCAATGAAGGTAATTTAATATTTCTTTGATACTAAAAATTCTTATAAACTCTGGGGTCATCACATGAACATTAATTTTCTTTGAACAGTTATAGAATAACAAGGAAGAAAATGCTGATGATTTAAGAGCTCCTGTTACAAGGATCCTGTTTTAAAAGGTTTTGAAACAAAAACAATTTCCTGTATCTTACAGTAATTTCAGAAAAAAAACCCAAACAATTTATTGGACCAGACCTAGGAACAGTAATGATATCATAGCCATATCAAAAGTGAAGCTGAAACATTGTGTTTTGTCCTTTGCATTATAGTAAGAGGTTACCACCTTCTGGAAGTTGGACTTTTTTGATATCATGGTTTATGTTGGCTCATATGAAATTTGCCTTGATGTGGAAGGTCCTCTCAGTCGGGGTTATCAGACCTCTCAAAGGGAGCTGCTTATGTCCAGATGGAGCTCACTGTGAGAATGTGGTCATGATCACCTTTCCATTTGATTTTCATTCTCAAAAGATTATAATCATCTCACCAGCAGGAAACGGATCAAAAATTCCCCTGGAAGTTTTATTTGATTGAAATTTGGTGTCACTTTCTATATGCCCATTTCTGAAACCTTCTGCACAGTTAATAATGAAACGATTCTGTTGCCAAGAGGAAGTCAGAATGCCAAAGCCAATGGCATGTAAGATGCTGACCAGCTGTTTCCTTTCTCCTGTAAGTACTGACTCAGAGGATAAACAGGAAACTGTTAGGATCAGGACTTTAGGTTGGATGGGATTAACTTCCTGACTGAGACGTGTAATGATGGCCAGCTCTGTAATTTTATTTCCTGAATATATTCATGAGGAATGACAGCCAGATCTTCAATTACACCAAAATAAGATAGAGGAAAATATATTTTTTAAGTTCATACATTTGAATTCTTTTTGTTTTTCCTACTAGAAACTTTTGCCACATCAGAGAGTAAGTTAATACTTAATTTTTCTTCAGATTATTTTTTGTTTTTGTTTAATTTTTCTATAGAAGGACCAACTACTTAATAATATAGCATTAACAGAGATGAAATACCATCGTGAAATCCCTAAAAGCTGCTGAAGAGGAGGTTTTCAGACAGAAGGTGCAAAATTACAAGTTATTTGGGTGTATGAACTTAAAAAACAGAAGCTGTGGTATTTTAGAAAGGAAAGGATTGGCCAGGCACGGTGGCTTACACCTGCAATCCCAGCATTTTGGGAGCCCGAGACGGGTGGATAACCTGAGGTCAGGAATTCAAGACTAGCCTGACAAACATGGTGAAACCCTGTCTCTACAAAAAATACAGAAATTAGCCTGGCATGGTGGTGGGCGCCGTAGTCCTAGCTACTTGGGAGGCTGAGACAGGAGAACTGCTTGAACCCAGGAGGTGGAGGTAAGTGACATGGTGCCACTGCGCTCCAGCCTGGGTGACAGAGAAAGGTTCTGACTCAAAAAGAAAGAATGAAAGAAAAAGAAAGAAAGAGAGAGAGAGAAGAAAGAAAGAAAACAAAGAAAAAGAAAGAAAGAAAAGAAAGAAAGAAAGAGAAAGAAAGGAAAGAAAGAAAAAGAAAGAAAGAAGAAAGAAAAAGAAAGAAAGAAAAAGAAAGAAAGAAGAAAAAGAAAGAAAGAAAGAAAGAAAGAAAGAAAGAAAGAAAGAAAGAAAGAAAGAAAGAAAGAAAGAAAGAAAGAAAGAAGAAAGAAAGAAAGAAAGAAAAAGAAAAAAAAGAAAGGAAGAAGGGAGGAAGGAAGGGAGGGAGGGAAGAGAGGATCATTGGGAAGTCAGGGTAGGTGGTGCTTTTCAATTCTCAATGAGTCAAATGCTGGAATAAATCCTGACCCAAAGCTCTCGGCACCAACAGGAGCCCTGGCAAGGTTGTGCCTCAATACCAGGACATCTCATCATCTGAAGATCTTCCTCTCTGAGCTCAGTCTTAGAAGGTCTTGGGTAGTGATGATTCTAAGTGTAATGCTAGGAAATGGTTTCCACTCAAGGATATACTTTAAAACGATTCTTTATTTGCATGGCAGAAGCAGGAGCAGGACCCAGCCTCCATTACTGGGCTCTGATTCCAAGATCCAGTGAAGGCAGGGATACGATATCATTTCCCTTTCCTCTAGTCCAGTGATCCTCAAACTTTAATGCTCCTCAGAATCCCATGGGTGACTTGCTCAAACCCACAGTTCTGGACTCCACCCACAGAATCATAAGAATCTGCATTTGTAACAGATTCTCCAGCGACGCTTCTGCTGCCCACCCTGGGGACCACACCTTCCCATTTTTTGTTGGGAATCATGTCAGAGATTCAAACCTAGCTCTTCCACTTAATCTGCTGCTTCTCTCCAATCCCAACTGAAAAGAACATTACGTCTTTCTTCAAAGCAGTGCTTGAGAACCCAACTGTGCTGACTTTCTCCAGCCAGGGCCTTCATACCTCCCTCCCTGTGACCACAGAAAACAGAATAGCTCATAACCCAAAGAACACTGGCAGGTGTGGCTGAGAACATTTCTGTTTGGCATAATACTGGGTTGGGGCACAATATATTCGTGAATAATTAGTCATTTTGAAAGATCACGTGCCCCTAGAACCATGGAAATTCCATGGATCAGGGAGCATGCTGTCTTGCCTCAGACTTGACTTTCCAAGACTAACATTTATAAAGCAGGTATTCTGCTTCTACCCATTGGCTAGCTGGACTTCATTGTAGTTCAGGCCACTAAAATAGTTTTAAGCCAGACTTATTTCTCCCATTGAGGCATTCCACACATCAGTGAGGCCTTAGAGTGGCTAATACAGATGGGTATTAGCCCACAGGAGAGGGGTAACCTAACCATTTGTATGTCCTTTTAGTCCTTGATCCGCTTAAGTGTTTCTGTGGCACATAATTGTTTGTAGTCAAAATTGTGTAGAGTGATATCCAAGTCGATAAGAATATGCCATTCCTTCCTATAACATTTTTTAATTCTTTCATTAAAACAATATGCTCTTGCAGTTCAAAATATTAAGAGGTAGGAAATGGTACCAAGAAGAAAGAAATGGTCTCTTGCTGTCACAGTCTATGCAATTACTTGTAGGAGGCAAATATTAAATAATAACAGAAATAATGACGAATCACAACTGATGAATGATATGAAGGAGAAACATAGCAGGCAATAAGAGCTTGTTACATAGGACCTGCTCCAATCTGATCTCTAAGAAGGTGACATTTGAGCAGTATTCATTACATTTGTTCGACACTCATTCCACGGATCTACTAAACCTCTACTCTGTGAAAAGCACATTAAACCAGCTCGCAGTCTTTCTAGAGCAGAACTGTCCAAAAATAAACTTTCTGCAATGATAGACATTGTCTATAACTTCTGCACTGTCCACTAAGCAGCTTCTAGCCATGTGAGGCCATTGAGCACATGAAACACTATTTCCGTGACTTAGAAATTCTTTGTATTTGCATTTAAAATTTTTTCATAAATCACATGTGGCTAATGACTACCATATTAGACAGTCCTTGCAAACTATCGTATCTAAAAAAACCCATATTTTTATAAGAAAAAGATGTCAAGGCATAAAGATTATTGAGAATGTGCAGTTTGGGCAATAGATGAAGACCTGATATGGCAGAAAGCCAAACATTTAGTTCAAACCCAACACATTTCCAGCCTTGCTTATTGTAACCGTCTGTTTCCTAGCTACATTACTCATATTTGTTTGAATCAACCCAACATACTTCTGTCACAATCACTTCTCTCCCTTGCCATTTTGTCTGTCTCTTCCAATTTCTTGCCCCAGTGTGTTATTTATCTTTCCCCCATCAATTTTAAATCCATGTCTCTCTCTTTCTGTCTCAATCCCTGTCTCTACTTGTGTGTTTCTCTCTGTCTCTGTCTCTTTCTCTCTGTCTCTTTCTGTCTTTCTTTACCATTGAAAATATTCACAGTCCTATACTGGCCTCCTTTTGGCTTTGATATAGTCACTGAATTTTATTTACTTCCTACATTTTCTTCTCAAGTTCCTGTACAAGAAAATTTCCTCACGCCAACAACTTTGATTCAATATTGACCATACTGACAATATTTTGTACCAGTATAAAAGTTTAATTTTTATCTATTAAGTAAACAACCCAGTGAAATTTGGAGGGTTCATTAGCCAACATTACACGGCCTGTGTTTATTTATTTGTTCAAGTATTTGTTCTGTGTATCCTTCATAAAAATGTAAGTTCATTTAGGAAAAGAAAATCTTTGTTTATTCACTATTATCTTTCCATTGCCTAGCACAGTGTCTGGCTTAGACTAAATGCTCAATAATAAATATTTATTGCACAAATAAATCACAGAACATATCTGTCCTCTTGCTTTTTAGCAAAGAGCACAATGAATTGCACTTTCTAAGTCTCTTTGTGAACATAATGCCTATGCTTAACTTTTTACTCCTTATCACCAGCTTTATGTAAATAATTTACTAAGAATCCCAATGTTAAATTAAATAAGCAGGAAGTCATTGGTCTGATGCTATCTCCTAACTTTGTGTTCCTACCTAAGGAATTGCAATGTAAATTAATATGCAAACAAACTGAAAACCTAACCTACAAATATAACAAACAGTACAGCAAACAGCTCAGCCAATCACAGGTAGCCAAGCTTCAGCCCATCACAGGCTTCCAACTGATCAGACCATGTTTAAAGAAGGGAAATACTGAGCTGTAACCAATCAAGCTACAGTGACCACTCCGTTGGCCTCAAGGGATGCAATCTAAGATCCCCAGTAGATCCCTGAAACTGCATAGTACTGAACCCGCATTTGGAACACGTTTCTGTTCATGTCTTCCACTCACAAATTTAATGCTTTTCCCATTTCACCTAAGCACTTTTTACATACCAGGCTGTAACTTTTACACTTTGAGGTGACAGCAAAACTAGCACAGATTTCTTTTTCCTTCTTCACAATTTCATGGAAGGAAAATTCATTCTTATCGTAATCTTAGTAACTTCAGCATATACTTTTTTTCCTTCCTTATTAAGTCAAGAACTTTCATCTTTTCACTTAAAGGAGGTGCTTTACCACCTCTTTGGCATATCTGAATTGCCTTACTCTTGCACTTTGGGGCCAATATAAAGTAAAATAAGGATAACTTGAATCCAAGCATTGCAATATCGTGACAGTAGATCTGACACCAAAAGGGCTACTAGTGACTAACAAGCAAATAGTATAGACAGCATGGATACAAGAGGGATGATTCATATTCAGGTGAGATGGAGCAGTATAGCACAGGAGTTTGTCACACTACCCAGAACAATGGGCAATTTAAAAATTATGAGTCACTTATTTTTGTAATAGTCTAATATTTTCAAAAGTTGATTGTGAATACTTTGGGAAAAAAACTGCAGACAAGGGGGAACTACTGTATTTTAATAGTTGGCTTCCATTTTCTGTCTATAAATACTTCCTGCCTGCATTGTGGCAGGGAGCTCGCTGAATCTCTCCTGATTCTGATTGCTGCCTAATTTGTGAAACATTCTTCGCTCAAATAAACTCTGCTAAATTTAAATAATCAACTTTTTTCTTTTAACACCAGCATAAATCTCCTTTTCCGATAGGAGAACGATAGCAATATTTCAGCCACATAATCAATTATTTATTTACATTTATTTGATGCATTTCAGAACGTTTTATTGCCTGTCACATTGGAGCAATAATGTAGTGGAGGGAATGGAATATAGAATGAAATATTATGATACCAGCTGATACAAATGTTACACACATTATGTCTTGATAAAATGAGTTTGAATCAAAAGGCAATTAAATATTATTGGCACCTTTAGAATTTTTTGAAAAAGGGATTCTGCAATAAATTGGTTGCATTTACTCCAAACACAGAGTATGTTTACCACAAGAAGAAAAATAGAAAAGTGAGAGATAACTTCCTGTTTGCAGAATGGGGGCATGAGCAGTTTTAGTGATATTGATGTGAGGCTAGCCTAGATATGCTGGTATGTCTCTCTCCATAAATTAAATCCAGAAAATAAAATCAGTACCTTTTCTCTATGTTAAAATTTGATTTTACTTTACAATAATGCTTGATTCATTCAAGCATTTGTGACATGGATCATCCAAAAATGATCATGCATCTCAAAAAAGCAAAGCAAAGGGGAGGGTGGGAAGTTTCCCTGTGCCAGTGCCCCTGCTATCCATCACTACCAGGGACAGAGAGGAGATGGCCCTTTAATAGAAACTGGCTAATTTCTTCAGAAATATCTCATTAAGCCCGCCCTTCCTGAGTGGCTTCTCCATTAAAATTTGATAAATGAATTCTACCATTGCCAATTCCAGCCTGTCCTTCTTTCCCTTAATGAAATGAAGACGCATCATGCTGGCAAGCACTCCGGAGAGAGATAATTATTCATGGGATGCTAGAAGTGCTGTAATCACCCAGCCCATCACTGCTCCACAGACACTGGAGATGGGACCTTCAGAAACCTGAATGGTCTTTGAATAGAGATTTATTTATATTTTACTCAGGGGGAAACAAATCCCATGGGTTTACATACTCTTCCTTTTAGCTTTTCCCTCACATTGGGTTTTCTACCTCAAATCACAGTGTATGTGTGGGAGTGAGTGTACATATCATATATATTTGGCACTTTTACTTACTGGTTTAAAATATAAATCAGTTTGATTAAAATTAATATTATTTTCAAGTTGAAACTGATTTTAATAATATGCCTTTAGGAGAGGCTATATTTCATGAAGCTATTTTCTTTACAAACATTAGTTTTAAGACATACGTAGACAAAGTATGTAGTACCAAACTATATAATTTATTTCTTCAAAACCTCTGTTACTGCTGAGTAGCCTTAACTATCTTTTAACTGGTGTTTTTCCATTGATTTGAACTTATGTTTCCTATTACTGAGCATATCCCTGCTATTAGCTAAAGTTAATAGGTTTGCTCTCATGTTTTAAAGTCTGTAGTCTTTTATGTCTTCTCTTTTCTCAAACTATGCATAACTGAACCTGCTACTGTAAAAGGATCTGAAATTCACTTATACTAATATACAAATGGATATCATCTCAAAATACTATCTCTATAAAAGGAATTTACTACTTGTCAAAAAGCCAGCCTTTATTTTAATTTCTTAGGGTAAAATTATACACATACGCGTGCACACACACACACACACACAGACACACACACACTCTCTCTCTCTCTCTCTCACTTTAAGAAATTTTGTTTGTTTGTTTGTTTTGGTTTATTTGCAGGGCTGCATGCAGCCATCTTCTCTTTTTAAAACATGCCTCTCACCAGTCTCACATGGTGCTTTTAGCCCATGTAACAGCAGTAAAATGTATAGATCCCAGAATAGCGTTGGGAGAAATCAGACCCCCAATTTTTAAGAAACTTATCAGCAAGCAAAAGAAAACATTTACAAAACAATATTTTGATTGCCTGTTATATGCAGTTATTTGCTAATGGGATTACCGTCTTAGTAGATATTTTATTCATTTTTATTCCTGAGAGTAAGGTAAATCATTATTTTGTTTCCGTAAGAACTAACTCATTTTGAACTACCAAAATTTCAGATTCACTGTCATTTTGCATATTCATACCAAATCTCAGGGGTAGGCAGGGATTGTTATTTCTAAAATAAGTATTCAGAAACTGGGGAACAGAGTGGCTAATTTCTCACACTGCTGAGAACTGGCAGAGTGAGATGAGACTACAAACCATGCTCTCAATTTCTTCAGAATTAGCAAGAAGCATATTGCCAGAATGCAGGTCTTTTAATATCTCTGTACTTTATTTAAAAATCTAAAATAACCTAATAGTGATGAAGAGAAACAAAGTTTGGATGAGAGATTAAGAGGTCAGATAAGAGTTGATAGCATAGTAAGTAAACAAACTTTATGAATCATTTCTGGTACTTTATTTAGATAATTACACACACACTCAAAAATTTTTCCATATATACAATTCACAGACTGCATGACGATCTCAAGCCATCATTTTTCTTGTCACTTGGTACTTTAATAGCAGTAGTCATCAATAATATTTAGGACAACATTAGAAAACTAAAAATTTTGAGCAATTATTATTGATCTGTCACTATGCTAGCAATTTTATGTGATACATTTCAGAACTTCTTATTGCTGGTCACATTGGAGCAATAATTCGGTGGGAGGGAATGGAATATAGAATGAAAGATTCTGCTACCAGCAGATACAAATGCTAGACACATTATGTCTTGATAAATTAAGTTCGACTCAAAAGGCAATTAAATATTTTTGGCATTGTCTCATTTCATTCTTGTAACACTGTGAAGTAACTGGCCCAAATTTACAAACAGCTCAACTCTGGAGAAGCCAGGTACCTGGATCAGATCTCTCTGCCTTCTGCAACTGAGTTCTGAACCACTTGACTGTATGTGCACGTGGAGTTTTTCTTCTGACTAATCATGCAGTGTTTCATTTATATTTCATCTGTTAACCTCCTGCCTGAGGGATCCTGTGTTTCTCCACCGACCCTCTAATAAACCAAGAAGATTCACTCTAAATATTTCTCAGCAAAAGAGTGCCATATGAGTCAAAATATATCTGAGAATTTGAAAGACTCTTCTGGTAGCACTTTGCTCTTTAAAACCTTGAGTGTCAGTGAGTGCATTTGCCATCCTCCACAGCTGGCTTAGCTGGGAACTGATGATAACTCAAGCTACAGGACACCTTTGCTCAGTTTTGTGCAAGAGGGGAGCATCTGCTGGCTGATCAGCATGTCTGCACAAAAGGAAAAAGGAAAAAAAAAGAAAAATGCCTTTAAAAAAAAATCAGTAACCTAGACAAAAGACAAATGAAAAGGCCCAAGAACAGAGGGCAGCTACCAAGATTAGAATGTGTACAGCTGACTGAAAAAGGTCCCATTTATTGTGTGAAAAGTGCTTTGCATGGAAATAGTTATAATCCATGCTCTCTGGAAAATGAGCACCATTGATTGCAGGCTGAGCGTTTGAGATTTAGTAGCAGCAAAGGAGCAGTGAATCAGGTCCGCATCACTGTGTGTCCCTGTGATGCCCATATCTTTCACATAATATAGAAAAGACATTTTTGTCTATGCCCAAAAGGTTGGGGCTTAGAGATTTCTGGCATTCTCCAATGAAACTAGTCCAATTAAAGCCAAAAGGGAAGCTTCTGATCTGAAATATTTTCTCTTTCCCTCTTGCCTCAGGTATCTTTGTGATAGGTTTGGGCCTTTTTGACCTTTAACCTTGCAAAGGTCCTTAGTCTATTATTATTGGTAGTATTTTTATCCCTGGCCAACTCTTTCTTTCAGTTGCTGTGTATCGTAAGTTGTTGACTCGTTTGTGCTCTGTCTTTCCCACAAGAAGGTATAGCTCTGACACTTTCTGTATTTTATTTTCCCAAGTGTATCCTAGCCCTGAGCATATATTGCCTGGCACATGCCAGGCTCAGTAAATATCTATAGAATCAGGCTTTAAATTATGTCTTAATTGACAATAAGTCAAAGACTCTATCCTCTCTGACCTGCACATTCTTTACTGTAAAATGAGAATACTAGATCATGGGTTTTTGTGAGGAATAAATGTATGTCGGAAATTTTGCTTATCCAACAGCATAAAATAAACACTTGGTAAATAGTAGTCCTAAGAGCATTATTTTGGAAGTAATTCTTAAACTTCCCTATACTGACCTTTGCCATTCTAGACTCTGTCTACTGTAAGAAACATTCTTGATATGGTACAAGAAAGGAGAAAAACTAGTATTAGATAACAACTAACATTTACAAACATTGTATTATTTATTCTTTACAACTACACTGTAAGGTAAATAATTTTATATATGTTTAAAGACCTGTGATGAGGAAAACTGAAGTTCAGAGAAGTTAATTGATTTGTGGTAGATCACGCACATAAAAAACAGCAGATCTGGATTTTAACTCTAGTTTAGACTCGGAGCCTCTCAAGTACCCGTCCTTCTGCTGCACTTTATTGCCTGTACTGGATTAGAGAAACAGACTTCTTTATTTATAAGCGATCAGAGATATTTTCGGGTGATACTCTGTCAGCTTGCAGGGGAGTGTTTCCTCCTACACTCGGGGCTAATTTATGCACTGGCATTTGTGACCATATTGTTCTTGAGTAGGAATGGAAATTGGCTCAATACATCAGCCAGAAGCAGGTCTTCCTTTAAGACCTGATTCCATGACTTATCACATTTTCAAACTCCTTTGGGTGTCATGAAGGGGGTGGAGAAGGATTTTATTTAAATATATGAAGAAGAGGGCTGTTATTTCTGCAGCCTCACAAGATTATAGTTTACTGGAGGGTAATATTTACTTTCCCTAATTTTGTACCAAACAGAATTGACTAAATTCATACATTTAAGGGGAAGGAAGTATCTAAGACTGACACTTAAAAGGAATAATTTGGCACATGCGTGGGAATGGCAGTGAATCATTTTGGACACATATTGCAGCTATTAGCCTCATGAGAAATGACTGTCACCACAATCACGAACACATTTATGCCATTAGTATGAGGGGGGAAATGGGACATGTTTCTTCACTAATACTTTTAACTCTGCTTCATAATGCCCATCCTTTTTCTTCTTCCAGATCACTCTCCAAAGAATGGCTGACTACACTGTATTTCCACTTCTAGCAAATAACTTCATTGTTGAAATTTATTCTTTTAGGATTTAAGAAAGTAAAATAAATAGCATTGAATTGTGTTAATATTTATTATCAGTGAAAAATAATATTGAACTTCTCCAAAGACAAAATAAAATTAAAAATGGAAACCATGAAATAAACTCTTTGTTCTCTCAAATATCATGTACCTTAAAATATAAGTTACACAACAGTTTATCATTAGTAATACATCCAGAAGTGAAGATTATGTTGTTGATGCCAGAGGACAATCTTAAATAGCTTTAAATTCTAAGAATAACTGATAATTCAGAAGACATAGCTCATTTGTTCCACTATAAGAATTTATAGAAATTATGTGGGAATTACATGTTATGTATTATTTTTAAAATAGCAGATTTTCTACCTCAGTGGTTTCAACATGACATGAATTAGCACAGTGGACACCTGAATCTCAGTCTTACCTCAGTCTCTAAAACGTATGACTTTGGACAAATCATGTAATGTCTTGAAGAAGAAAAATGATCAAATTCCCCTTCTATCCATCAAATGGTAAATTGTTATTTTAAAGTTATTAATATAAATTTACCTTTTAGTCATTGAAAAGATGGAGAATTCATTTCATCAGATACATTGAACACTTTGTCAAGGTGTTCAATGTATTTATCTTTTGTGAAAAGGGCAGAGATACAACAATAAATATTTTTTTATCATTGGCAATTTTCCATCCCAGTTCCTAAGCTAAGACCTTCCATTGTGGTATATTAAACAAAAGATGTGGTAATATACAGTAAAATTTCTTTCATCATAATATTAATATTAGCTATTAAAGCTACCATGAAACCTACAGCTGAACACATTGTCACTTTATTTTTTATTCTAAATAATACTACACATTCAGTTTAACTCATTCTATGTTATGAGTTTATTGATGGTGGGGAGGGTTTTATATACACTCAGGTTTCAGAAGACTTCTATAAATGGGAGATTAAGACTATCTCCTGGAATTCAGGATAACAAGCAAGTTGCAATGATACTGTTCCTGCAAAAGGAATTGGAAATCTGACATTATTCACCTAATCTGAATTTCCTTTAAAAATTCAAATACTTTCAAAAGGGAGAAAACATACTAGCTGCCAATCTTCTGGATTTGCATTCATCAAATCAAATTACTTCATTTGAGATAACATCATAATAGAATAGTATCGAAGATTCATGTCTCTTGCTTGGAAAATAAATGGTTCCCAGGTGAGGTAGCAACAGGAAGCATCCTCTGATGAGGTTCCAATCCACTGACATTATATCTGGGGGTAAACTTGCTGGGGATTAATATGAGTCTTTGTCATGTTAAAATGTTCTCTGGGATGGCTAAAGGGAGTTGAGGTGCATAACCTGTAATGTGCAGTACTGAATCCCAAAGCTCATAGTACTGAATCCCAAAGCTCAAGTAAAATGATATGCACAAAACATTATACATATGGGATGAAGTAAACATTGTCATAAAATTCCCATCCAAACCACACAACCAGAAATTGATAATAAAGGGCGCAATGAGATGTGTTGTGCTGTCTGCCAGCCCTTGGATACAATTCTTATGGATACAGTTGTCTCTCTCCTGCAAGAAATCAGATTTAACCCTATCACACAATACTTTTAGTTTTACTGAGAAATTTTGTTGAATATTTCCTTTCCACATATCCCTAGGCTGAGACACAGCAACATGAGAAAATGTACATTCTTTCCAGATTTGAAAATGCAGTTCATGTTTCAGCTTCTGTGCTTCCTAGCTTACTGACATTTGACAGAGTCCCTTTACCAACCTTGAGATTCAGTTTCTTGATCTGTAAAATGGGGATAATCAGATAATCATGCCTTATCTACTTCAGTTGTTTGTTAAATAATAAAATAGTTATGAATGTGAAAGCCCTTTGTAAGTTGTAAAGCAGTATTTAAATCTTATTGGTAAAAGGAAACAATTTCATTAAAAAGAGTAAGCTTGGTGTAGTGGTATGCACCTATAGCCTCAGCTATGTAGGAGCAGAGGATTGCTTGAGCCCGGAAGTTCAAATCTAGCCTGGACAAAATAGTGAGACCCCCATTTCTTAAAAAAAAAAAAAAGAAGAAGAAGAGGAAGAATGGTAAGGTTTAAAAAGGTCAAGCAGAATAGCTACTATGAAATCAATTATTTCTCAATTAATAAATTTGTAGATGACATCCAAAGATCAGAATTGGGGTATGGGAGTTGGGAATAGAAATATTTGAGTATCTGGATGATGCTAAATAGCCAGGTTAAAAAACACTAAAATTATGGTACAATGTTTTCTATGTATCTAGACCATTGAACTTGGAATGAATAGCTTCATTTGGAAAACTTGGGTCAAGGTGTTCCTAAATAGGAAGGGAAGTGTGAAGATTCTGGAGAGTTTGGGGCAGTTGATAACATAGAGGATAACTAAAATAGTGGAGATTTGAGAAAGAGGGAAAGGAGACATTGCTAGTACTTTTAAGTCTCTAGGACTACAATAAAAAATAAACAAAAGAGTTATCTTGTTGGCTCTAGGTTGAGGAGATGCAGGAACTCCAGATTCCACACCCAGAATAATGGTAAAGCACAACTAAGCAGATTTGATGAAGCCTCTGATCTTTCACCAGTCTCACACCTGGATCAATACTGAAGCAATTTTGAAAGGGGATTCTACAGAACCCAAAGCATGGATGTAGCTATCAATTTGCAAAAGACCTCACTTCCAACCCCTGCTATATTCATCTAGCTCTTGTGAAAAACAGCTCACCTGAGATTCAACCTTAGCAGCAATGACAGTGACCAGAGTGAGGGAGACTCATGGTGTTGGAGCTGGGCCACAGTCGGAGGCACTGTGGGTTCAGCAAGATGACAGTAGCCCAGGTTTTATTATCTGAGGAAAGCTGTAATGTCTACTGGCATGCAGACATGGTAAGAATGAGAACATTTTGGAAAGTCTGAGTTTCCTGTAATCAAGATGATCATAACTTGGTTATACAACTATTTTTGAAGAACAGAGGCAATTTCATAGTAGATATCTAAACATCTATACGTACCATCTTCACACATTCTTTACTCATGAAAAAAATGCTAAATGGATTCCTAAAGCTTGCATCTTACTCAGTATATGCAGAACATAACTCATCATTTTCCTTTCTTCAAGTACAATCAGGACCATTTTGCTTCACTCCTTAAACCCCTCTGTCATATAATAACCCAAGCTCCTTAGAAGGTTTTCTCTCCATCTCTATCCTTTATCAACATCAAATTGTTTCTAATCTCTAATATAAAGCCATTGACCAATTTTCTCGGCTTATTTCCACTACTGCAAATGCCCTCATTAGCCCTAACCTTCATTTAGAATATCAGTTCCATTTTACCACTTACTGATTTTATGACCTTAGAAAGTTACTTAACCTCCATAAGCCTTAGTTTTCCCATATTTAAACTGAAGATTCACTCTTAAATTTTTAATGAATATAAAATATTTGTCGTGCTTATACAGCAGTGAACAAAACAGATGAATAGCCCTGCCCTCATGAGGTTTTCATTTTAGTGGAAGATACAAACAATTAGCAACAAAAATACAAAAAAAAATAGGTCAGATAGTGATAAGCACTTCAAAATAAAATAATTCAATACAGATGGCTAAAAGTATTAGGAGAATAAAAAAAAAATCTTTACTTATACATTTGAATAAAAATCTGAAAGAGATGAGGGGCTGAGTTACACATCTAATACCTTGGAGTGAACATTTCTAGCTTGAACATGAACAAGTCTGAAAAAATGAGTGTTGTAGAAGCAGAATGAGTAAGGCAGGAAAGGAATAGAAGGTAATGGGAGTCAGTTCATGTAGAGTCTTATAACATCACAACAAGGACTTAAATTTTACTTTGAGTGAAGTGAGATTGTACTGGAAGGCTTTGATCCAACTTACATCTAAAAGGATCCTGATGACTGCTAAACTGAAGAAACTAAGGGGAGAAGGAGGACGACGACTTATGAGGACAATGCAATAATCAGTAGTGTGGTGATGGTGACATAGACCAGGAGTGTAGTAATGAAGATGAGAGAAAATGGTCAGTCAAATTTGGCTAGATATGGAAAGCCAAAAAGGTCAGACTTATCAAAGAAGTAGATTTGTGTATGAGAAAAAAGAAGAGTTTAGGACAACAGCTTTGGTTCCGATAAATGATAATAAAGAAAGACAATTAAGTGAGAGAAACAAAATTGGAAGAACAGCACTTTTAAGAGGAGATATTTGGATTCCTATTAGCCTAATTAATACATCAAGCAGTAGGTCCAATACATGAGTCAAGAGTTCATGGGAGAGGTTAGGGCTGCGTACATAATTTGGAAGGTCATCAGCATGTTCAAAGCCATGAGATTGCAAGTGAACATTAAGAGAACAAGTATAGCTCAAAAAGTGAAAAGATGCAATGATTTATCCAAGGCCCCTCCAATGTCTAGAAACAAGAAATTGTAACTTTGGTATAAACCAAATATATGACAACAATAGAAAAAGGGGCAAAACTAGGGTTACATGACAGTCCACTATGGTAAGATTCATTTTTATTGGGAGAATTTCATTGCATTGGTTCAGTAGGTGGTAAGTTAATAATGCATATTATATTTTAGAGCAAGCACAGAAGTAAAAATAATACAAAGACATATAGGTGAAAAGGGAATAGAGTAGATAAAATTCAATATGAAACAGTACTCAATTGATTGAAACATATACAGAAAAGGAGAAATAAACAAACATATGGAACACTTAAACACAAAACGGTTGCCTAAAAAAGCAAACTGAATCACAAATTACATTAAGTGTAGGTTGAATAAGTCCTCCAATTAAAAGACGATACCAGACTAGATAAAAACAAAGGGATAAAAATTAAATGCTGTTTATAAGAAACAAATTTTAAATGTGAGGACATAGTTTGATAGGAAGATAGAATAAAAGAAAGTTTATATGACTATATTAATACAAGACAGAACAGACTTCATAACAAGGACAATACCTTTCAAATTTGCTTGTTGGAGTTAACACAGTATAACCATTTTGAAAAACTGGTAACTTTTTATGAAGTTAAACATACAACTATCCAATAGCCCAGCAAATCCACCCCTAGATATTTACCTAAGAAAAATGAAAACAAATGTCCATATAAAAACTTCCACAATAATACTTATAGCTGCTGCAGTTATCAGAGTCAAAAGCAGAAAACAACTCAAAAGTCAGTGTATAAAGAAGATACAGCATTCAACGAAATATTAAAGAATAAGAAAGAATGACTCCTGTTACATACACTAATGTAGATAGATCACAAATACATTATGTTTAGCAAAAGAAATTAGACATATAAAAATACATCATTTTTATATGAAGGTGAAAAACAGGCAAAACTATAGTTACAGAAATCAGTATAGTTGTTTTTTCAGTAGCATATGAGAAATAATCAAGTGAAGGAAATGGTATGTCTCTACTGGGTGAAAGTTATATAGAGTATATATTTGTTGAAATTTATTCAATTATATAATTATTTTGTGCATAAAAATTATGTGTAAATAAATTACAGTTATAGTTTCAAAAGTTATAAAAAAAAGAAATTAGAAAAAAGACCTAGAGGAATTAGTCAATGATGTAGGATTAAAATCATGTCCTGATGACCTCTGGGACAAGTGTTCCGATGGATGGTATTCAGTAGATGACAGAATCTTCAGAATTCACCTACTATGACAAATGTTAGTGACTTAAAGCTAACCATCGAATGTGGTACAATAGAAATTATTGATGACTGATAAGAACAATTTAGGTAGAGTGCGTGGCCCTCAATATTTAGCAAAAGTTCAAAAGAAGAATTGGCAAACAAGATAGATTCAGTAGTTGTTATAGAGCAAAATAGAGACTTGAGTCAGTTACTAGAGATTGTCCAAAAAGAGATTTCTTTTCCCAGATGGGAGGAATGATAGCATGTAGCTCTGCTGATGGAAGTAATCTAATTAATAGAAAGAGAAAAGCTGATAGTAGAACATAGACTAAAGAGGTGTTTGAGACATACCTTTGAGTAAGTGGGGGTAAAATCTAGTACAACAATCAGAGGTGGGTAACATTTAACTCTAAAGATGTCTGTGTGTATGTATGCCTGTATTAATTCATTTCGCACTACTGTAAAGAAATACCCAAGACTGGGTAATTTATAAAGGAAAGAGGTTTAATTGACTCATGGTTTCATGTTGCTTGGGAGGCCTCAGAAAACTTACACTCATGGCAGAAGGCAAAGGGGAAGCAAGAGCCTTCTTCACGTGGGAGGCAGGAGAGAGAAGCATGAAGGAGGAACTTCCAAACACTTATAAAGCCACCACATCTTGTGAGAACTCACTCACTATCATGAAAACAGCACGGGAGAATTACTGCCGTGATATAATCACCTCCTTTTCTAAACACTTGGGGATTACAGGTCCCTCCCTCAACACTTGGGAATTACAATTTGAGATGAGATTTGGGTGGGGACAGAGAACCAAACTATTATCAATGTTAAATCAAATAAGACAGTGAATTGTGCTTACTATAGCATTCAAACACATGTTTCTCTAAGCATTAGCTACTTTACTGAAAGTTAATAATCAATTCATGGGCCATTCCTCCCTTGATAGTTTTGGTATCTCCAATTTTGTCTTTGTTGACCACAATGTGTTCACTTCTACTTACAAATATTTTATTCATATATTGTATATGTGAATCATAATATAACTTCACATTATATTTTGTTGTTTGTGCTCCTTTTTCTCTAATTGGGATAATGACTTGTTATTTTATATCGGTGATGTCTGACATAGAGGTTAGCCACATAAAGTCTCTAGCAAATGACTGGAAAATGAATAAGCCACTACCATTTCCCAGGCATATCTGTATTTACAAGCTTACCTCTATCATGCTCTGGAACGCTCTAAATCCCACTAGAGTCATGCTAGTCATTATGAAATATATGGAGCCTTTTCAGTACCCAAGTAGTTCTCAAAGTGTGGTTCCGAGAACAGCAACAGCAGCATCTCTTGGAAAACTGTTAGAAGCAGAAATTTCTGGCCTTGCCCAAGCCTACTGAATCAGATATTGTAGTTGTGCAGCCCAGCAAGCTGTAACCTAACAGTCCTTCCATGTCAGGATGATGTACACTAAGGCTCAAGATCTGCTTATGTAACATATTCTTGGTTTTTCATTCCTAGGTCTGGAAAGATGCAAGAAAACACCTGATTATACTTTTATTATTAACCAGAGATTTCAATAAGCCTGGTCTTACAGTTTTTCCATTAACAATTTTTTTCCTATTATTAGAAACATAACATCATAATTTATTTCTCTTGTGTTCTTTAAATGTGTTTTTCATTCTAAGACAAAAGTACATTACCTTAGAAGTCTTTTATTACTCTTCAGAGGTGGGAAGCCAGAAGTGAGTTCTTTGTTTCCAAAGGCATAGAAGCATCTATTCTAAATAATCTCAAAAGGAGTGATGCAGACACTAATGGCTTTTATAAGCAAGTCTTGGATGTATTCAATTCTAGGGAATCTCCATTGCCCAGGAATTCAAAATGTGACACACTGACTCTAGATAATTTGACATGCTTGGGAAAGATCAGTGATATGAAAGCATAATTTGAAAGAAACTCTCACCCTTAAAATTTGTTCTATCCCTGTTGTTACAGTATAACATTGTGCAGGTTACTTAGCCTTCCTGGATTTGTTTTGATGTCTGGAAAATTAAGAGCTTTGACTATTTAGTGTTTATCCAATGAGGACATAAATTATAAAATGTTATTTAAAATGCAAATGTTTCCTCTCGACTAATTCTTCCCAAGGTATAGATGTTCCATTCTAAGGATTGTTCTTTTCACCCAGGCTAAGAAACCCTGAATCCTGTGTCTTTAATATCCCTTCATCTCTAGGATCATATAACTCTTGCATGGCTGAGGAAACCTAGTAACAAAAGATGTAATGATGAGTATGCTGATTGTATTAGCTGGCTATCACACTGCTAATAAAGACATACCTGAGACTGGGTAATTTGTAAAGGAAAGATGTTTAATTGACTCACATTTCAGCATGGCTGAAGAGGACTCAGGAAACTTACAATCATGGCAGAAAGGGAAACAAACAAGTCCTTCTTCACATGGCAGCAGCAAAGAGAAATGATAAGCGAAAGGGGAAGAAGCCTCTTCATAAAACCATCCGACCTTGTGAGACCTCATTCACTGTCAGAACAGCAGCATGGGGCTAACCACCTCCATGATTCAGTTATCTCCCACTGAGTTCCATAATATGCGGGGCTTCTGGGAACTACAATTTAAGATGAGATTTGGGTTGGGAAAACAGCCAACCATATCACTGATATTTAATAATAATTTCAACACCAGCACATTTTTCAATGTCCATCATACCTATTGGTACAAGCAAATACAGACCTGCTCTTTGCAGAAAATAATTGTTAAAAAAAAAAGTTCTCTGGACAAGTTGAAAAAGAAAAGTTATTTGTAATCAAAACTAAACAGAGCACAATCAAATTGCAAAACATCAACAAGAAAATTATAGAAGATGCAATGTCTTTCAATAACTAAGGATTTGGCTTTGTCAGTTGCAGTATGAATTGGTAAACATTTCTATGTGTAAGGGAGGAATTAGATTGCTATGTATATTAGTATAACAAATTATCACAAATTTGGCAGCATAAAACCAAATTCCATTTGTTGTCTCACAGTTCTGTAGGTCATGAGTCCAGGTAGGCTCAACTGGATTCCCTGCTTAGGATCTCACAGCCTGAAACCAAAGGGTTGACTAGACTGGAATCGTATCTGTAGAATTTGGGGGAAGAATATTCTTACAAGTTCAAGTTGTTGGCAAAATCCAGTTTCTTGTAGTTATGGGAATGAGGATCCCATTTCCTTGCTGGTAGCATTTCTAAGCCACTGTCTGCTTTAAGAGGACATTAGCATTTTTTATCATGTGACCCTCTCCATCTTCAAAGCCAGCAAGGGTATATTAGATTCCTCTTGTACTCTAAATCTCTTACTTCACTTTTTACCACAAGCTGGGTAAAACTCTGCTTCTAAAGGGCTCCTGTGTTTAAATTCAGCTCACCCAGATAATTACTCCTTTATCATATAAGGTAATGTAATCATGAGAATGGTATGTCAACCTATTTTCAGGATTCACCTACACTCAAATAGAAGCATCACTGTGGAGTCATTCTTAGAATTCTGTCCATCACACCACCTCTTTTGAGTGAAAAGCCCAACTTTGACGCCCTACTCCAAAATTCTACTCACTGTAAAAGAGAGTTTGAGGAGAGATGATGCAATGATCAAAGAACAAAGGGAAGAACAGTGAGAGACAGATGAGAGTGAACAGAGGTAGCTCTTAGAAAAAGTGTATACTAGCAGTTTTGCCTTTAATGTACCTTTTCTTCTATCAGACAGTCAGGGTCCTAATGTTCTTTCACTCAGACCCTATCGCAGTTTATACGGACAGATATATTACAATTACATATGTCCAAACATAAATGTAAGTTAAGGCACTATTTGTCTGGGGTTATTTACAACCTAATCACTAATCATGAAGAATATTTCCATGTTAAATTTCTGGGATTTGGGAATAAACCAGAGGAGTTTTGGGAGGACAGGATGTTTTCAAGGGCTCCTAAACGTCACCAATCTACTTAGATATAACGCTGGCTCTAAATATGAGCTAGTATCAAAAATCTTCTTTCTAAACTTGACAAATGACTTGGACTTTCTCTTTCTGGTGAAATATATTAAGTTGGAACATTTGGATAAGTATCCATGTGTATTCTTAATTGCTGCTAGGAGCTTTCAACCAATCAGACACAAATGTCAGGTTGTACTTGGAAAGGCACAGAGCTAAAGCCACAGAGCTGAAGTTTAGAAAAAATTGACTTTTTGCAGCTCCCAGACTCACTATTCTGGTCTATGAGCTCATTCCAATATTAGTGAGTCCTAGAATTCATCACCCTCCAAATGCTAAAATAAAATCAGGGAAATGTCATCAAGTTGTTAACCATTATTATCTATTAAAGTAGCCCTATGAAGGAAGGGGAAATCACCTAATAAAGCCAATCTTTCTTTTTTATATCACCTAGATCTGTCAGGACTACAATAAATTATAATGGACCCAACTTAAAGCCAATGACCTGCATATTATACACTGGAAATCTCTCTTATCTCAGCAAGTAACCAACACCAAACTTGTCAATTAAGATTGGAGAATGTCAAGGTTAAATGTTTCTCAAAGCTTCTGATGTATATCTTTCAAGTTTGAACCACTTGAGGTGTCTGTTTATTGACTCTTGGCAAATGTGCTTTCCTATTTCTTTAAAAAAGATGACTTTTACAAAGAGTTCTTACAGAGAGCACAGCTATGCAATGATTTTAGGCTAAGTGATTTATAAAGAGAAGTATATTGGGGAAAAATAAATAAAACCTTTAGAGAATCTTCCAAGTAGCCCCATGATAAACAGTGAAATTTCTAGCAAGCTTTCTCTCCAAGTTCTATTTTCTATAACTAAAAGTATATATAATAACAACTCTTACAAATGATTACATTAAAATCAAATTAAAATGAGAAGGTATATTTAAAGTACATGAACATAATACATGGTAAATAAATGGATATTACTATTTATATTATTTTACCAAATGTTCCTTTATTTATTCAACAAATGTTTAATGAGCATGTATTTTATATAGGTATTTTACAGGGATATAAGATAGACACCAGGTGTTTAATAATAAATAAGAAGGACATGATATCTACTTGCAAGAAATTTGCAGTCCAGCAGTGGATAGAGACAGTTAAACAAGCAATTTTAATACAGAGTTATTTGATAGGAGAAATATGAAGTTTTATGCATGCATAAAGCAGAGACACCTAATATTTAATGGTCTGGAAGTTCTGGAAATTCAGGAAAAGCTACCCAAAGAAAATAACATCAAAATTCTATCCTCAATAGTAAGACGAAATGTTAGGCTAAGTAGTGATGGAAAATACTCAAGGCAGAAGGCACTAGGTATGAAAAATCTGGGAGAAGAGAAAGCACGGTGCATGCCGATGTGTGAGAACAATTTGTAGTTCAGAACAAAGAGATTCAGTGAGAATAGCCTTTCCTGCCCCGATCTCAGTACATTCCTGGAAAGACTAGGAACAGCACAGTGAGGAGAAGCAGATCAAAATCCCAACTTCTTTCATGTTCATGTTATCTCCAGAACATGGTAAGTCAGGGACAGCAAACATTTGAGAAAGTGGTGTGATGATGTCTTTGGCTATTTGGAACATGCAGAGGAACCAGAACAGTCTAACAAGTGATTAAAGAGAAAAGCAGAGCTTGTACTAAATAAAGAGTTAAAATATGGGCGATGAATATGAGAAACAGAACTGTACTAAGAATTTCAAACAGAGGACCCATCTGTAGTCTTTGCTCGTGCCCAGATATCTTTTCCCTGTCTTCCTACTGGTAGACTCCTACTAATATTTGAACACCTGACAACTGACTCCTCCTCTACTAAGCTTTCTTCAACACCACCTGAAAGAACTGATCCCTCTTTCAGTATAATCCCTCACATAACAAACATATTCATCTTTGTTGAGGTACTTTCCTTCTATTCTTTTATTATTGTATATTGATGTGCATTTCTTCCCTGCAAAATGAACTCTCTGAGGGAAGAGCTAAAATTCTTGTTCACATATATATATCTCTGTTATGGTTACAAAACTAGATTTTGGTTATATTTAACCAAAGAATATGTCCTTCCAACTTCCAAACTGTTTAAGTTTAGTGTACATACATGACACAGGTATATATATATCATCAGTGTAAGGACTGCAGAATTCTTATAAGCAGTCTACTGTCAATAATTAGGCTAAATTGCAAAAGGTGTTAGGTAAGTTATTACTTGAAATTTGAAACATTTACTCATAGAAATTATTGTATAGGGGACATTAGCTTACTCTTAGAGTTTATATGAGCCTCTATAATCCTATGTAACCAAACACAATTTAATTATGATTTCTGTAGCAAAATATAGCCAGGTTCCAACAGGGGATATCAGGAACAACTCTCATGAATCTTTGTCTCCTGTTGTTAGCACTAACAAGAAAAGCTACAACCTTTCCACTACAGAATATGAATATGTTTTTCTCTTCATCCATATTGACAGGATTCTAGAAATGGAGTAAACAGAGTTTCTGAATAAAAAATCAGGATACATGGCATTCCCCATGGCATGATAAATAGAATATTTCAAATTCTATGGCTTCTGTTTACAATGGAGCTTTAGAGGAGTTATGAAGTGATGCATTATATGAAAAAAAAATAATAGCACTGTATCAGTGAGCTCTGGAACAGTAGAGACTACGTGTTATGAAATGAGAATGACTGGTTAGTGAGGCAGAGGCTCCTAACGAGTCTTAGGAGAATTTGGTGATGGTTGGTACCTAGGACGGAAATGATGGTTGTAGCTCCTGGCAGGGAAAGCAACGTAGTAAGTATTGGTACCCAGGCCCAAAGTCACTGGCTTCCTTGGGCAAGCAACATCACTTCAGTAGCACTCCATGCCTCTTGGTAGTAATGCCAAAGGCTCCACTAAGGACAGCTGGGTCTTTCTGTGTGAGCCACAGAAAATGGCAGCAGTTGCTTGTCCATTGAAAGCTCACAGATCAGGCGCTATTAAGAGAATGTCTAGCATTTCTTTTTATATATTCCTAATTATTTTCTCTCTTAAATTTGCCTATTCCACTTTTTTTTTCTAATTGCTTAGAAAGTGCTTAATTAGTAGTAGAATATTTTCATGGAAAATTCATGTTACAGGCTTTGTAACAGTAAACTTTTGTTAAAGAGTTAATCTGCATGTAAAAGAAAACCACAACTGGCCAGTTTATGCTGGGTCTACTTAAAGGGACAAAAATAACCTGAAAAGAAATGCAAATAATGATCATTTAGACTGGGGATAAATATCCCAACTTTAACATTTCAGCTTTGATGAAAACCCAAAAGCCTAACACAATGAACATAAAATAGCCTAACATTGCTCTCCTTAGCTTGCAGTGCCAAGGATTCCTGGGATGCATACTTGGTTGGCTAAGCAATTGCTACAATTGAATGAAAGATGAATGCAAATGCTGTGAAAGCTTCACACAAACTTTTCTTTGAAAACAGAATTGGTAGCTAAATAAAATAGCTACTCTAGTTTTAATGGCAACACCTAGGCAGCTACTCCGAAGCACAACCTAATAGTGACCACTGTGGGTAAATCAATTAATCAGTTATTTTTCTCAATGCAGTAGGCTTCATCTAAATAGGATATAGAGGCATAAAGGTATGATATCTTTCTTCACTCATCAGGAGGATTACAGCCTACGCTCCTATTGATATGGACAGGAGACAGGGAAAAATACTGGGTAGAAGAAGGTGGCTCTCTGGCAAAGGCCCACCCTCAAGTCTGGAGACCCAAGATCCTAAATGGGGACAGGGTTTCCTGTTTTCTGCCCCAAAAGTTCTCTTTTGGCCTGTCATACCCCCTATTCTGTACCCTATAAACCCCAAACCCCAGGGTCCAGAAGCAGACGAGCAGATGAATTGCAGAACGATGCAGCAGAGAAAGGGAGAAGAGAAGGAGCAACTGAAAGCCAAGAGGAGTTCAGCTGGGGGTGGTTGAAGAGGAGCTCAGCCACTGCATGGCCAAACTCCAGGGGAAAATCACCTTTCCACTCCATCCCCCTTCTGGATTCCCATCCATCCCACTGAGATCCACCTCCACTACTCAATAAAACCCCTCCTTTCATCCTTCAAGTTTGTGAGTGACCCAATTCTTCTGGGACGCTGGACAAGAGCTCAGGATACAGAAATCTGTCACACTGGCCCTCTGTCCTTGCAGAAAGGCAGAGGGGGAACTAACCTGGTCAATCCTTAAGCCATCTGTGGACAGCAGGACTAAGAGAGCATTGTAATGTGCAGGTCACAGGCCTCCACCCCTAGACATTACTGCAGGGCTGGAGTGCAAAAACTTGCACTGGCTCCTGCACCTGCCTGTCTGTGTGCTCTTCCTCCTGCAAGGCATTTGAGCTCACAGAGATCTACCAGGGAACCACACCCCTGTCACACCCACTGTGAGGGGGGCCACGGAACTCTCTTGTCTCACTATAAAAAAAGGCATGTTGGTTAATGAGAGAAAAGTATAACAAATTTATTTGTTTTACATGACATGGGATACTTCAGGGATAAAGACCCAAAAACTCAGGGAAGAGTCCATTTTTATGCTTGTATTTGGTAAAAAATGGACAGCAGTGTAAAAATGTGATCAGATAAAGGGGTGTGTAATCTATTAGTAATAGACAGAGGAGGGAAACTCAGTAAGTCAAGGCCTGTGTGTCAAGATTCTTCTTAGTTAACCTGTAGCATTCCTTCCTCCTGGGTATGGGCCAAGTCTCCGCTGGAATGATGGTCTTCAAGGGAGAAGGTAGAGAGATATCTTTCTAGGTTTTATGGCTTGCTTTGAGGGAGGGGTTCTAGTTTCTATGACCCAACTAGGGAAAGAGGAATTCTGGTTTCTATGAATTGTTTCAGAGGAGAAAGAGGGATGGGAGACAGGAGAATGGGAGATCAGAGAGACCTTGCTCCTGAGGCTTTCTATCTCCTTCAGTTCAAAGTACTCAGAATGCCAAAGTGCCACACCTTGGAGTATCATGTTCTGAGTTCCAGGCAGATGATCTGTAGACTCCTTTAACCACTGTACTTTTTAATTCACTTGTGTCATCTGCTGCTCTATTTTTCCCATGTTCACTTACTCATTAACAGTGAGGCTCTATCACTCTAGATCCTTTTCAGAAATTATTGTTTCTGAACTTTAAGAAAGAGACAGGATTCAGGAAACCTTCTCAAGCTTCAGCCTTTTCTGTGGTGTGTGTACAGTTTTTAAAAATAGGGTGGCTTTTCTTCCTGAGATGTCCTGAATCTGTTCTCCACCCTTATTGTGGTCTAAACCTTCAGCTTCCTTAGTCTTTGATTGAAACTGTACTGTTTGATTTTTATTTCACTCCTAGAGCAGTTTCTCCTCTTTATGAGACTCTGGCCTAGAAAGGAGCTCTGGAAAGGTAATAAAAAGACAGAATATTCCAGCCTCTTCAGTCCTTAATGCATGCCCTTGCACTCACCCAGCAGTGGAGAAGACAAATCCTTTTTTTCAGAGCTGCTGCTCTAAAATTCTATCTCATCACTTCCCTCTACTCCCTTAACCCAAACATACCACTAGCATACACGTGAATCATCTCCACTTTCTTCCTTTATATTTCCTATTTACTTATGTTTTTAAGAGTCACTACTTCACCATGTTGCCCAGGATGGAGTGCACTGGCTATTCACAGGTGAAGTCCCTGTACTGATTAGCATGGTTGTTCTGACCTGCTGTTTTCCATGTAGGCCAATTCCTCATTCTTCAGGGAACCTGGGGTATCCTCACTTCCAGGAAGTCACCATTTTGATGGCAATCTTAGTGGAGACACCTGATCTGCAGAGTGCACTGCAGCCCAGATGATCTCTAAGGCTCAAATCATCCTTCTTCCTCATTCTCCTGAGCAGCCATGACCACCGGGAAGTGGTGAGAGAGGGAAAAGGGGGCACCTCCCCCAATTCCACTTTCTTATATGTGTGAATTCTCAGGGATGCTAAGAAAAATTCTTTACTTTACCAAACTTGAATCAGGTTCCTTGATGCATCTGTGAACTCCCTTGTGGAATCCAGTTTAAAATAATCCTGTTAGGTGTATTTAGCGAATCCCCCTAGCGAGAACTCTCCACCCTGGATACCCCATCAGGTTCCTCATGTTCCATGAACCCCAGATGATGTCTGATCACTCAGGCCTATCTTGTAAAAGCAAAAATTCTGTTAGGTAGGCTTAGCTAAAATCCTCCTTCCTCATGATGTTTCCTCTTAGCAATTTTTTTTATCTGCTGATTCCCACTTATTAATTGAGTATAAATTCTCACTTGCTTGTGCTGTATTTGGAACTGAATCCAATCTGTCTTCACTATGGCAAAAATCACTTGTAGTGGTCCCTATGCCTATCGCAGGGGTCCTGAATTAAGTCTGCCTTGCCATGCATTAGCAAATATCATTGAATATTTTTTTTCTCATAAGTAACTCACCACCATATTTTGTTCTAAATATTTTCCATGCTTTTTTTCTGTTTTGTTTTGACATCTGTAGTTGCTCTGTTGGTTCTTATGAGGCAATTCTAAGTGACTGAGAAAACAGTTCTGTGAATGTTGTCATTGTCGAGGATAAGGGACAACTTCCGTTTGCCCACTGAAGGTTCACTGAAAATCACTAACAAAGAGGCAGATTAACAGGAGAAAAAAATACACAAATGTGTATGCTTATAGTTTTATAAGTGTGCTTATAGCTTTATGTGACATAGGAGCCTTCAAAATAAATACCCAAAAATACAGGGGAAATGGTCCATTTTTACATTTAGATTCAATAAACTATAGACAGCCATGTAGCAATACAACTGAACAAAAAGGGTATGATCTAAGGCCAATAGACTGAGTGGGGAAGCCCAGCAAGGCCCATTTGTGTAGATGCTTTTTAGGCATCTCTGAGCCTAGATTTCTTCTTTCTGAGTGTGGGATAGGATCCCCTCTGGAATGGGGGCATTATGACCGACAATCAAACAAGGTAGGTCAAATAACTTCTTCATGGCCAGTTGTATACACAGAAAGGCGAGGGAAAAATTAGAGTAATATTTGTAGGTTTTGTGACTGGCTTTGGGGAAAAGGAACTCAGTTTCTGTGCTAGCCTTGGGGGAGAATTGAACTGAGAGACAGGAGTGCAGGAAAAGATCAGAGAAAAACTTTTGCTTCTGAGGCTTTTATTGTGGGGTGTTGTTTTCTGAGTCCCAACATCATCTTCCCAGAATCTTTGGCTTCCTTTCATTTTTTGTCTCCTGTCCTTCATTCTTCTCAGAACAGCCAGTCTGATGTCTTCACAAATAAATCAAATAAGGTTTACGTTATTTTCTTTCTTAGCTTTTTCAACTTTCTTCTCATATTGAGACCAACATAAATAAATGAGCATGTTTTTCAAAAACCCAATCATTATTCCATAAGCTATAAAGCCATCCATGATCTAGCCCTTATCTACTTTTCAAACCTCACTTATTTTACTTCTTTCTATTTAAATATGCTAAGCTAGCTCCTCACTCAGGAGCTATGTACTTATTTCTTTTGGGGAATGTTTTCCTGCTTTGGGAAAAGAAAAAAAATTCACTACCATCAAAGAAGGATGGGACTGGGCTTCCAGGGATGGTAAATTGTGGGCAGATGACCATAAAATATATGATAGAAAAAAGTTAATAAAGTTTGTTATGCAGACTCATTTTGTTGTCTCATCCTGTGATAAGAGTCCTCTTTAGTGATTAAGGATATTCCTCTCACAGCACTGGAGAAGGGAATATGTTTGCAAATAGAAATTTTTCACCTTTACACAGGTAAATGTGTGCCTTTTTAGACAAAAAGTGAGAAGGCCAAGCATTTTGTGTCTGCTGTTTCTCAATTACTCTTCACACAAAATAATCCTTATGCCAAAGTAGCGTATTTTAGGGTGACATATTCTGATCCCCTTCAACTACCCAGCATTTGCAGGTCTGACTCCTTGCTATTCAAAACTCATTGTAAAGGTTGTCTTTTGATCCTCTGAAGGAGCATCCCACGTCCCCCTCTTCATCATAGTAGACTCCCTCACTCTTTTTACAAGAATTTTCACTATCAGTAATTGTCCTAGTTGCATTAGGTTGGTGCAAAAGTAATTGGGGTGCTTGTTGTTGCTTTCAAAGGTAAAAACCACAATTACTTTTGCACCAATCTGATATTTTGGTTTCATTATTTATTGCTTAGCTGGCTGTGCAAGCAAGGAAATTGTGTGTATGATTCATAACCTCATCTTCCACGACTAGGAAAATATCTGACATATAATAGGGGCTCAAAAATGTAGTTTAATTAATAACAAATATTATTATGATAACACTGGTTGCTTAATTATTCTGATCTCTCATTGAAATGCTTAGGGCCAAACACTGCTCTTCCTTCTTTATAATAAAAAGTAATCCCTATTCTTATCCCTAGTTCTCCTTTTAGTTTTTTAAATCCACTTTGTTTAGGCTATACAAGGCTGTAACAAAGAATGAAAGGAAGGTCAAAGGACACAATCTATGATGACTTTAGCTCCACAGGGGGAAAAATAAAAATGGGCTGTCTTCAGAATTGCTGAACAGATGTCAAACCCATTTGCTACTTCACAAATCATTGTAAAGGATAATTAGATTCCATCGCTCCTCCAACAAGGTGACACAAAGAAAGATGATACTAGTTTCCAAAGAGGGAGCATTTTCATAACCAAACAGCTGAGATTTACTACTTGAGAGGTCACTATCAGATTAAGGATCATAATATCAAGGCTGAATCTAGAAGAGAATTTGGGACATCTCCACGGCCTGGCCAGAACAAAAAGGGATAATGGGAAAAATAAACAAATATATATAAATAAAACTATCTGCATCTGCCAAGTAATTTTTATCATAAAGAAAATAAAAGCAGCTCTCTACTTTATTACAAAACATGTCCCTGAAAACGTATCTGACAGTGGAGTATCTGAAAGACTAAATAGAAATGTAATTTTATAAGAAAGTAGATGATAAAAATGGAGGCTTTTTTGCAAGCTTTCCTAGCTGTGTACAAAATACTTATTTACTCCTCTTAATGGTCCTTTCTACCTTTTTATTTTCTATCAGCTCCTAGCCTAGAGAGAAGGATCTTTGCAAAGGCCAGGGGCCACACCCAGGTCATCATCTACATGATCCCAAAGATATGGTCATTCTGACACCTGAGAGCATCCATCCAACCACAAACAGCTGCTACTTCAATGAAGACTTACCCTGTGCAATTGTAAAATATCTCATAATCACCATTATTCTGCTAACGTATATATGTGTGTGTGTATGTGTGTGTATACAGACACATACACACACACATACATACATATGTTATTATGTGAAAGGAATTTTAATTGTGAAAATGCATGAAGGGAAAATATGAACCATGCAAAAGTTGAACATTTATAGTAAAACAAGTTAGTAAATTAATAAACTATAATCATTGTTCCTGCAAATAGAAAACATGTTGCACATATATACCAAAAAAGAATACAATGTTATTTCTCAAAACAATATGATATCACCAGTGAGTCTTGCAACCTAAGCATGAGCCCTACCATGTTTTTTTTTTTCTGTTAACTTTGGGAAGC
>PVKP010006905.1:0-80118 GCA_004027715.1 Plecturocebus donacophilus | reverse complement strand
CTCAATGCTATATTGAGCAAATTGACAAAAGAAAAGGTATGGATTGTCTGGGAATGTCAGCGCCAAAGCGAAGCTTCATCTTTCCAGAATCCACTGGTGTTCACACTCACTTCTCATTGAAAAGACAGGAACCCCAATGGCCTTGCCCTTACCCAGAAGCTGAAAAGAGAACAGCAGGACTTCTACAAAAGGTCAGATCTTCTAAATTCACAGCCCCCACAATCACTTGGAACAATCTGTAGCAAGAATTCCTGTAGCAGGAAAAATAAGTCATAGATAAGTTAGGCAGATGTCTCCAACTTACCAAGATAATCCAGAAACTCCCTCATTAAATCTGGCTCACAGGAAACGGAAAGAGAAGAATGACTGTCCTATATTCATCAAAGCGCACATGAAACAAAAAGATAATGTATGAGAAGGTACTTGAGAGAGGTGAAAGTACTACACAGAAGCAGACTATTGTTTGAAGGCTGAACACCCAACCTTTAGTAAGAGTGGTGCGCTGAGGCTACTGTGAAAAAGAGGATGACATCCTGGGACCTCTCCCTATAGCACCAGCCAGAGTGTGGAGGCCAGGTGGCCTGGGTGGCCTGGGCTAGCACCCCTAGCCTTCTCACCGGTTTCATAGGGACCTACTCCTATCAGCTCTTAGCCATAGAGTAAGAGCCACAGTGTGCTCTACAGCTTTGCTCTAAACATTCTCAACCCATGAACCCAACCGGGAAGTCATGGTCATGATGAAAGAAGGACAAGGCTGTCAACTCCAGAAGAATGGTAACGACATTTTGAGGGGCTACATAGCAAGCATTGGTCACAAAACTCATTTGATCCTCACATCAACTTACAAGGTAGAATGATTTGTCATTCCCCTTTCACAGATGAGAAAACAGACACACAGAGCGATCTGGTAACTAACTCAGGGTCCACAGCTAGTAAGTTTCAAGGAAAGCACTTCCACAGAGGTTAGTTACATTGTAAGTCTTCCTTATCTTTCTTGAAGACTAGACCAGGTTACCATCCTTCTTTCCTGTCAGCTCTTAGAAAGATAGTGCTAACTAAATCTCTGCTCTAAAGAAAATGTTCAACTCTATGTCACACCTGTGTATTTGAGTAGGGTCAGACACAAGACTAAGTCATCCCACCTCTCCAAACCACCAATATCAAAGCTACGGAATTTAAACACAAGCAACGTCCTTCAGGTAGCGGGAGTAGGAAATTCCACAGGCATTTTTTTGATCATCAGTTTAATGATACCCCACAAATCATCGACCCTTTCTGGCCTAGCTTTCTCTATCTGAGATTTGAGGAGTTTTGAGGAGTTTTGAGTAGGCTAAGTTCTAGCATTCTGTTGTACACTAGAAAGGTGTGTCATGAAAAACAATCAAGACTCCCCCAGGAGGGACCTAGGACTTGCACGGAGGTTTGTAAACAAAAAAGCATTAGACAGTCATCAGGCATTATGACTGTGTTATGATTATAAAGTCTAGGCAGGAAGCACTTACAAATGTTAACAGGAGCAGCATCAAAGCCCTGACCACGTAAATCTTACAGGAGTATTTAGTAAAAAAGAACTCTGTTTTTGGAGAGGAGTAAAGGAATAGCCCAGGTTTGCCAGCACCTAGTGCACTGCATCCCAAATATTGCAGGCATCGCAGAGGGCCAGGCACGGCTGTCCTCAGTATTAAGTGTTTCCCATAACAGTTTAGGATCTGATCTTCAGGCTGGCTGAGTGGAGCCTGGTGTCCCTCTCTTTCTCCTCCTTCCTGCGTTTCTCACCACCTCCCGCCCAACAGCCCCATTGGTTCAGGCTGCATTTTTCCGTCTAGACCCATGAGTCTCTGATCACAAAATTGTGGCGATAAGGACAGATGTGAGGACTCCGCCATTGTCAGAGAGGGAAAACAAGGGTCCTTTCCAAACTGTCATTCCTTTCAATATTATGAACTCGGCTGAAAAAAATAAATGAATGTAAGAAGCAGCCTGTCCAAAAGAGGGAGATTGATGAGCCTGGCGCCGGCAGAGGCTCTCTTCCTCCTTCCGGAGATTCATCAAGATTCCTGCGCTGGCCCCGGAACGCCCAGAGCTGAGCCCAGGCCTGGAGGCGCTGTAGCCCTTCCCAGACTCCAGTTTCCCGGCTGCCCGCCCCTTCCTGCCTGCTCCTCCCTCCCAGAGCCCTTAGCTCCTCCTAGATGTTGTTTACAAGGAGCTCCCCAGCTCTCTAAATTAAGCCCCGTAAGGTCTGCCACTCTCGGAGGCCATGTGTTGAGCCCCATGAGCCGAGTTGTGCTTGTCTCATCAGAGAGCAGCTGGAGGCAGCGAGCCTTTCAAAGGCATGTAACTGACCTCTAGCGCAGCTGCAGGATGCCTGGGGATTGCAGACTCAGAGGATTCTCATCCTCTCTCTCTCCCTCTCCCTCTCTCTCTTTCTCCCTCTCTCCACCCACCTCCTCCTGCCAGCCTCCACTCTCCACCCACTCCTTTCAGTAGTGTCCTGACCTTGCAAGGCCTGAATCCCCCACCATCCATCTCCCCACATTGTGTCTCTCCGGTGAACTCATGCTGGGAGATTAATTGCTGCTATCACCCCTAATCCATCACACTTCCCAAAGATTGTTTTGACATCTAGTTAATTTTTGGCTGATGATTTATCAAATTCTTATTACTGTGCTCTGAAGGGGCTCATTTATTGTGTTGATTCATGGTAATGATAAAAGGGAAGCATTTTGAATTTTAACTACATTTCCCTCATGCTTCTTCTACCATGGTAGTAAAAAAAAAAGGGGGGGGGGGGGGGACTGTAGCCAGGAAACTCTTAAGCAGTTCAGAATGTGGAAGGAGAGGGAGAGGGGAGAAAATTCTTCCATTATGTGAGCAAAAGCCAAAAGGCTGAAAAAGGTTACACACACACATACACACACACACACACACACACACACACACACACACACACAGTATTTTTAGCATCTGGGTCTGAACTACATTTGGAAAGCTCATACCCCTAAGGCTCTTAAACATTGATTGCACTGTAATATTACCTAAATGTCTACTACCACTTTATTCAAATAGAACTTAATGGTAAATGACTTCAGTCATGTACCAGTGGAGATGTAAAATGACTGTCTCTGCCAGGCCAGATGGCCATCCCACCTTTTAAAAGTGCAAAGAGACTTTCCTTCACTGCTTCGGCTCCTCTCCAGACCTTCCAAATTTCTCATTTGCCACTCAGCTTTTTAAAATAAACCAGATGGTGAGAAGGAGCCCAAGGCCAATGTTCACCCTTTTTGCCAAGACTGAGGGAAGCTGATGTCTCAAGGACTGAGCTCAGAGGAGACTTAGGAGCCCCAGGGAAAAGGCAGGGTCCCACAAGGGTGGCTGCAGGGGGTGCCGTTAACCCAGGCAGAAGGGCCAGGGAACGCCCTGCACCACCAGGGACAAACTCTAGACCGTGCAGATCCACAAAGATGAAGAATTTTGATGAAAAGGAGAGAACGTGAGGGAATAAAAGACTATAATAAGTCTTTTCATCAGGAATCTCCAACAGAAAGCTTCCAGCAAAAAGATTCCATATACGAGCTTTCATATTCCATATATGACTGTATGAGTTTCCATATATAGACAAGCTTTCTGGAGATAGAACAGACCCATTTTTGGCTGTCCTTAGCATAAGAATGTATCAGGGAAGTGTCCATCCCATCTCTCCACGCTCCTTTCAATACCCGCCCCAGGTTTCACACCCCCGCCCACTGCCCCTCCACTACCAAGCCTTCTCCCTTTCTTTCTGTCTCACTAGGCACAGGGCATGACTGGAGAAAGTCAGGATTACCCCCAAATCTTTCATGCATCAATAGGTGTTACAGACCTGTGCAGAGAAATGCCGGAGTTTCACAGGTGCCATGACTTGGTGTTTAAGGTCGTGTGGAGGGAAGAAAGTATCAAGTACCCTCCCTGAACCTTTAGAAATAAATTGGGAAGCTTTCCTATTTTCCATTTTTTGAAAAATTATATAAATGATCTGTGTCTTCAACATAATAAAATTAACGTATAAAATAATCAAGGCCTAGAAATATATTTAGTTATATATCATATATATAATTATATATCCTATATATTTAGCTATATATCATATATATATATATATATATATATATATACACACACACACATATACATATATATACACACCAGGGGAAAGCCGTCATTGAAATTATTTTAGTTTTTAACATAGTTATCAACTTTGTCAGATTTTAATTTGCATTTTGCCAATTTAGATATTGTTTTCTAAACGTGTTCTATTTTGCCTCTGTTTACTAAAATATTGACTTATAGTTGCTTAAGCTTTTAACATTTAAAAATATCTAGGGTACCTATAGATCGGGCTTGTTTAAATTTGTATTGTGCATTTTGCATCTTTATTTATCTTGATCAGTCTTGCTAGAGATTTGCTTACTTTGTTGACCTCTTCCAGTCTGAGTAAGGGCACCATCATTCAACTAGCTACTCAGGCTAAAGTTTTGAGCACCATACTGGCTGAATCTCATGACTTACATCCAATCCATCTACAAATCATTTAGGGTGTATCCGGCATTTGGTGACTCCTTAGCACTTCCCTCCTGACCACCCTGAGCCACCCCTCCCCAACCTATGTGCCACTGTACCTCCTGTTTCCTCCATCCCAGCCAAGAGCACCGGCCACCCATCCTTCCTCTCGCCCGCCGCAGCCTCTTTTTGCTATGTCTGACAGGAAGCAGGTCTCACCTGGGCACATATTATCTCCACTGCTGCACTTTCCCTAGGACAGCTCACGTGGCCAGTTGTCTCCTCTGTGCTATTCACTGTCAGCCCCCAACTCACTCCCCTACCACAGAACCTTCTCTCGTCAGCATTAAAGCAAAGTCAAGTTTAACGCAGCCTACAAAGAAAAATAACCCTTGGTTCTTGTAGCTTCCACTCTCTCTGACTCTACCCCATTCTCAAAAAAGGCCAAGATTCTCAAAAGAAGCATCTCACTCCCTGTCTCCACTACCTCACCTTCATCTCACCCCTTAATGCACCATGGGCATGATTGCACCCCATTACTCCATCTCTTCCCCAAATCCCAATGTCTTCTTACTGCTGTATCTCAAGCTTGATTTTCCTGACTCTTGCCAGCATCTGACACGATTGACCCCATCCTTTTTCCTGAAATGTACCACCCCTCAACCTGACCCCTTTCTCCAGCAGTCAAAGATGGTGTCTTTTTGGATTTTATTACTCACACCCCATGTTAGTTCTTGGATATCTTCTCCCTTGGCTTCTATGACTCTGCTCACGGCTTTCTCTTACCTCTCTGACTTGTAAATAGTCTCCTCTTTCTCAGTCCATACCTTCAATGACAACCCTTAAATATGATTTTTCCCAGTGTTCTGGGTGAGCCCCCTTCTTTGCAAAATCTTCCTGGTTGGTCCTGTCCTGGCTCCAATAGTTACCTATAGGTTGCTATCTTCCAGATATAGATGTTGTGATTAGACTAAACTTATCAGTTAATATTCTTTCTATGAATTGAGGAAAATATTATGTGACCTTATTAATTCAAGTCATCTTTTATATGTTTGCATAAAAGTATAACATTTTCATCATGTAGTTCCTGCCTATTTTCCGTTTTATTTTTTCCCCAGAAATTCAATGAAATTACTATTCACATATATTCTTTTTTCTTTTAAGATAGAGTCTCATTCTGTCGCCCAAGCTGAAGTGTAGTGCCACAATCTCTGCTCATTGCAAGCTCCTCAACCCAGGTATAAGCGATTGTTGTGTCTCAGCCTCCGAGGTAGCTGGGACTACAAGTGTGTGCCACTGCTTTCGGCCAATTTTTGTCTTTTTAGTAGAGACGGGGTTTCACCATGTTGGTCAGACTGGTCTCAAACTCCTGACCTCAAGTGATTCTCCCACTTTGGCCTTCCAGAATTTTGGAACTACAAGTGTGAGCTACCACGACCAGCCTATTCACATATTTTCTAATAGGTTGTTTCTAGTGTAGATGGAAGCTATGAATGTTTGTATATTTATTCTGGAGCTAGCCACCTCATTAAGCACTCTTCAATGCTAACAGATTTGCAAATGCTTCTTATATATTTTCCATGTTATTAAGAATATAATCTATAAGTCACAGCAACTGTTTCCTTCCCTTTCCAATATTTAAGCCTCATATTTTCTTGTGCCATTTCTGGGACTCTCAGATACTATTAAATGATACTGCTGGTAGCCAGTATGTTTAATTTTTCCTAGATTTTAATGGGACTGTCTCTAGTGTTTCATTATTTAAATATAATTATGGCTTTTTATTTAATATGCATATCATTCATG
Organism: Plecturocebus donacophilus; assembly: GCA_004027715.1. Classification (NCBI taxonomy): domain Eukaryota; kingdom Metazoa; phylum Chordata; class Mammalia; order Primates; family Pitheciidae; genus Plecturocebus; species Plecturocebus donacophilus. Next base: position 73,776 of record PVKP010006905.1, on the reverse strand, counting down.
GTGTTAAAGTATCTTTATACTTCAAGTTTAGGAAGAACTGTGTTTGTAATTAATCAGGAATAGAAATTACACAAATTCTTCTGGCGCATCTATCAAGATAATATCATTTTGCTTGGCTATTTGTACTGGTGAATTTTATTTAAAACAGCTTAATGTTAAAGCATCTTTGCATCTCTGGAACAATCCTTTCTTGGTCATGTATAATCATTCTTAATATTGTGTTGATATAATATGGTAATATTTTATTAAAAATTTTTGCACTTATACTCAAAAGTGAGATTGACCTATAGTTTTTATAGCTAAAGTATTAATTGTCATGTCATGTTTTGGGTGCAACATTTTGACAGCTAATCAGCTGGGAAGATTTCCATCTTTTCCTATGCTCTGGAATGGATTAAAGAGTCTAGGAAGCATTGTCTCCTTAAATATTTCCCCATAAAATAGTTTTGGAAAATAATTATTTTATTGATTTTTTTTTTTTGAGATAAAATCTTGCTCTGTCACCCAGGATGGAATGCAGTGGCATGATCTCAGCTCACTACAACTTCCGACTCCCTAGTTCAAGCGATTCTTCTGCCTCAGCCTTCCGAGTAGCTGGGATTACAGGCATGTGCCACCACGCCGAGCTAATTTTTATATTTTTTTAGTAGAGACGGGGTTTCACCATGTTGGCCAGGATGGTCTCCATCTCCTGACCTTGTGGCATGCCTGCCTCAGCCTCCCAAAGTGCTAGGATTACAGGCATGAGCCACCACGCCTGGCTCATTTTATTGATTTTTCACTTGCATTTATATTTATGGTTTACTTGCTAAATAGTCTATAATCATACATACTATTTGCCTTTTAGTTCTTCACAAAAGTGGTTTCTCTTTTTTATTCTAATGGCCAACTGTTTAGATTGATTATGTGCATACTTTTATTTGAATATTTTTAATTTTATTTTTGCACCATGATCAGTGGGGCCTGTAAAATTTTTAGTCTTTGGATTTTATCAAAGATTACTCTTTTTAACCAGAGTAAAATTAATTTTCATAAACATGGCATGCATGTGTCAAAAGAAGATGTATTTCTATGTGGACAGTACATGCTTCTGTATATATTAAGAGGTATGATATATGTTTTATTAGATCTGATAGCATTATTTACCCAAACATTGTTAAAATTATATGCTGGGGTGTAAATAACATTCCTCCTAGTCCTTAGCACAACTATATGCTTTTTTCTATTTTTTAAAATGGAAAGTTCATTTTCATAGTATTCTATGAAACAGAAATTAGACATCTATATCACAACTTTATTTCATCCAGAAGTCCCAGAGAAATCTATATAAAATGCAAATATCATAATAAACCATTTTGTCTAAAACTTTCAAAATATTTCATTTCCACTTTCTAGTCCCTATTTCTTCTGCACTTGTTCTTAGGTCAAGGTACAAACTCCTTTAAATGACCCCATGTTCTGGATCCTGCTTGCCTCTCTCTCACCTCCTTTCTTGTCCCTCCTCATATTTTTTAAATTTTAATGCTAATTTTATTTTATTTTATCTTACTTTTTTAAGACAAGATCTGACTGTATCTCCCAGGATGGCATGCAGTGGTGCGATCAAGGCTAACTGCAACCTCCACCTCCGGGGTTCAAGCCATTCTCCCACCTCAACCTCCTGAGTAACTGGGACAACAGGCGTGAACCACCACGTCTGGATAATTTATGCATTTTTTTTTTTTTTTTGTAGAGATTGGGTTTCACCATGTTGTCCAGACTGGTCTCAACTGGTGAGCTCAAGCAATCCACCCACCTCAGGCACTCAAAATGCTGGAATAGGCATGAGCTGTTCCTCCTCATGCTCAATTCATTAGTCATAGAATAAATAACTCTTGTAGTTCCACATTTCTTTCTTCTTGTTTCAGGGTTTTTGTACCTGCTACTCAGAACCCAGAACATATTACCTGCCTTCTGTTTTGGCCTAGTTAGATCTCAGTTGTCCTTTAAGACTCAGTTTAAATGTCCCTTCCCATCCCTGGACTGTGAGATGAAGCTTCTGGAAGTTCCCTCTGATTTCAGCTCATCTTTCTTGCTGTCTTTCGCATACATCTCACTGTACTATAATTGCCTCCCTTCCTAATTAGGCTATGAGCTCCTGTGCCTAGAGATTGGGTAAGTTGTTTAGTGCCCAGGGTAGTGCCTCTCATAAAATCAATGTTCCACAGAAATACGTCCAGGATCAGGCTGCTAAATTAATTCCAGCCCCACCATTTGTGAGTCTGCTGTGCTTTTTATCAGACACTGGGCAGAACTGAGCTTTCAGGTTGAACACCTTGTAAAACTAATGATTACGACTGACATCTTTGAGGACCGACTATATTTCAGGTATTGAGCAGAGGTATTATTATTCAGGGACTGCTTCATAGGTGTGTGATCAGTGAAGTTTCACAAGGGCACCATGCTCAGTAGGGATCTCATTTTCAGAGTCTGGTCACCATCTTGAAATTTGTGTCCATAGGTAAAATCTGATGGGACAATGGAGTCTGTGTTGGCTGCTGTTTGGAGTCTCATCTCATGTGTGGTCCCATGTCTGTCTGCACCACACCCATACCTGTCTCCAGGATGGGTTCTCACTTGCCTGCTCCCCCAAACCTGCCCAGTAAGTGCTGCCATTCCCTGCTCCTGGTGGCAGCCTGGGCACAGCAAGGGTTAGGATCAGGCAGTTACACATGGCATGTCAATCATAGAGTGGAGCCCTGGGCACCTGGGAGGCCTGCAAGGCCCTGAAAGTATCTCTTTAGTCCTAGAGGGCATGACATTAAGTGTCAAAAAAAAAAAAAAGAGAGAGATTGAGAGAGAGAGACAATAGAAGAAAGGGAAAAGCTTTCCTGCCTTTTCTTCTTGAACAGGAGCCCCACAGATTATGTAGCCAGCCCTGCTGTTATTATTCTTATTTCAAAGATAAGGAAACCAGAGCCACACTGCTGGTCTTATATGGTGACTCTGTGAAAAGTAGAAAGACATCCCCTCTAGGCAGACCAATTATGAAAACATACCTCTTTTTATCTGGCTTCACAAACAGAATGCTGGATTTCAGCCCATTCTTGCCAGGTTATCCAGATTCCTTTATGTAGGACATAAAACACACAATCATCTGTATTGACCCTGAAGGTTATAAAGGGATAAAACCTACTCAGGCAACAGGGCTCCTAGATAGTGCATTGATATTCAAACCTGTGCTTTCTGGCTTCAGCATTTGTGCTCTAAACTACAATAAAAGTGTTTCAAAATTTGCCTGGGTGTATATATACACATACACACATATATATATATATATACACATATACACATATATATGCATGTATGTGTATGTGTGTATATATATATATGTATATACATACACACACACATAGGAGGTATCTTTTGAAATACAAATTTCCAGTCTCTACCTAATACCATGGAAATCAGAATGTCTCGGGGAAATGTCTGGGAAGCAAGCTATATTTTTTTACAAGTGCTACAGGTGATGCTTATTATTTTAGAAGCTATTGAAAAATTGTTATACTACAAATTTTACAAGATCTGAGTATTTAATTTGCAGAGGACACAACCAGAAAGTACATAGCAGATTCAGACAGGCGGAAATGTGAAAAATAAAAATCCCAGCCAGTGGTAAAGTATCATGGTCCAAGGAAGAATATGTTTTAGTTATGTCGTTGCTCTTAAAATGTGTGCTATATTTACTTTATTTTTGACAAAATTTCATATCTTTAACACCACAATTTTCTTCTAAATTGAGAGGTAATTAGAAAAAGATAAGAGAATTTCCCCTTCTGTTCCATAATAGGGTATTTGTATAAAATTGGTCTTATTACCATAAAATCCTACAAAACTGAACAAAATACATCAAACAACCCTTTTCAGATGAGATAATACAGGTGGTGGTGGATTATGAACTCTGAAAGAAGGGAAATACTTGAAATGAGTCATGCAATCATCCTGGTATCCTGCCCTGAGGCTTTTAAGAAGCCCTAGTCCAGGGAGAGAAAACCTAAATATAACAAACAGAGTGCAGAGATAAGGAGATCAAGTTGGAGTTCAGAGAATTTGTGGAAGTTTACATTTATTAGGAAGAATACCAAGAAACTGCGCAAAGAAATCCACATGAGGAAACCGGGAAGTCTTTGGCTGACACTAAATTACACATGTGTAATGTGAGTATCCACAAGGCTAGGCAAAGACAACTCTCTGGAAAATGTAACCTCAAAAACTACTAAAGCTCACAAAGGATGGGATGGGAAAGTATTTGAGTTATAATCAACCTGAATGAAAGAGTTTTCACTGAACACTCAGCATATTCAGTAAAGATGCCAGAATACCATGACTTATAGATAGGGTTATTAGTGTAAAGGCAATTTTAGATCTGCCCTTTAAAAAAATCTTATAACAAAGCCTCAAAAGCTTTAGAGTAATTCACAAGTAAATTAAGTGCCTGATAGAGTAAAACTCAGCACACATTAAAAGAAGAGAAAATTCAGGCATTCAACAATGCAAGAATTAAAATGTCTAACACCCATTCAAAATTGCTAGACATACAAAGAAGGAAAAAAACACTATTTAAATCAAATTACAAAATATTATAAACCAACAGACTATTGTGTTTACTGTGTTCAAGGATTTAAGTAAAAACATGAACATAATGAGGAATAAAATGGCTACTGTAAAGATTATTAAAGTGGAAATGGTATGTCAAACATAAAAAATCTGAAATTAAAAATTCACTGGAATTAATACCAGATTAGGCATAGCAGGATAAAAGAAAAGTAGGTTTGAAGGCATAGCAAAAACAATGATCAAAACTGAGGCATTTAGAGAAAACATGCTGGGAAGAAACTTATTCAGACCTTAGTTGTTCTTGAAACAATATTCAGTAGTCAACATATGTGTAATGGAGTTCCAGAGAAGATAGTGGAAGGAAGCAAAATAAATTGCTTAAAAAAAATTGTTAATTTTTTCAAATAATCCATGAAAAATATAAATTAATAGATCAAAAGTAATCTAGAGACCCCAAGGAGAATAAACAGAAAGAATACAATTTATTATTTTAAAATGTTTTGAAGCCACAAAATACTTGCATACTAAATCCAGCAGCACATCAAAAGCAAATTCACATGATCAAGTAGGCTTTATCCCTGGGAGGCAAGGTTGATTCAACATATGCAAATCAATAAATATGATTCATCACATAAACACAACTAAAAAACACATAGTTATCTCAATAGAAACAGAAAATACTTTCAATAAAATTAGCATCTCCTCATGTTAAAAACTCTCAAGAAACTAGGAACTGAAGGAACATACCTCAAAATAATAAGAGCTATCTATGACAAACCCACAGTCAACATCATACTGAATGGGGAAAAGCTGAAAGTATTTCCCTTGAGAATCATCACAAGACAAGGATACCCTCTTTCATCATTCCTATTTAACATTGTATTGGAAGTCTTGGCCATGGCAATCAGAAAAGAGAAAGAAATAAAGGGCATCTAAATAGGAAGAAAGAAAGTCAGACTATCCATGTTTGAAGATGACATGATTCTATATTCAGAAAACCCCATAGTCTTGGCCCCAAATCTCCTTCAACTGATAAACTTCAGCAAAGTTTCCAGGCACAAAATCAACATACAAAAATTATTAGCATTCCCATATACCAAGAGTAGTCAAGCCAAGAGTCAAATCAGGACCACAATCCCTTTCACAATTGCCACAAACAGAATAAAATACCTAGGAATACAGCTAACAAGGGAGGTGAAAGATCTCTACAATGAGAATTACAAAACACTGCTCAAAGAATACAGACCAAAGCAATTTACAGATTCAGTGCTATTTCTATCAAATTACCAATGAGATTCTTCACAGAACTGAAAAACACTATTTTAAAATTCATACGGAACCAAAAAAAGAGCCCAAATAGCCAAGGCAAAAAGAATAAAGCCAGAAGCAACACATTACCTGACTTCAAACTATACTACAGGGCTATAATAACCAAAACAGCATGGCACTGCTACAAAAACAGACACATAGACCAACAGAACAGAATAGAAAGCCCAGAAATAAGGCTGCACATCTACAACCATCTGATCTTCAACAAAGTGACAAAGACAAGCAATAGGGAAAGGACTTCCTATTCAATAAATAGTGCTGGGATAACAGGCTACCAATATGTAGAAGATTGAAACTGGACCTCTTCCTTATACCATATACAAAAATCAACTCAAGATGGATTAAAGAATTAAATGTAAAGCCCAAAACTATAAAAACCCTGGACCACAACCTAGGCAATACCAGTCTAGACATAGTAACAGGCAAAGATTTCATGATGAAGATGCCAAAAGCAAACATAACAAAAGCAAAAATTGACAAATGGGATCTAAATAAACTTAAGAGCTTCTGCACAGCAAAGGAAGCTATTAACAGAGTAAATAGACAACCTACAGAATGAGCGAAAATATTTTCAAACTGTGCATCTGACAAAGATCTAATATCCAGAATCTATAAGGAACTTAAACAAATGTACAAGAAAAAAAAAACTCATTAAAAAGGGATCAAAGTGTTACCAGTAGAGGGCCTTGACTACAAGTCATCCAGGTTCTTGGCGTTTTGAACAAAGAATTGGACAAATACACAAACAAAGAAACAAAAGAATTAAGCCACAAAAGCATAGATTTATTGAAACAAAAGTACACTCTACAGAATGGAAGCAGGCTTGAGCAAGTGGCTCAGGAGCCCTGATTACAAAATTTTCTGGGTTTCAAATACTCTTTAGAGGTTTCCCATTGGTTACTGGGTTACACCATATGTAAATAAAGGAGTGACCCATAACCAGTCTGATTGGCTCTAGGAGGGGACCAATCAGTAGCTGAAGTAGAGTTACAACATTACACATGAAGACTTGACTGGCAAGCAGTCTTATTGGTTGTGGAACAGGTCCAATCAGAAGTACTTTCCATCTTTCATCTGTGATGCAGTGCAAAGGGAGTAACCTCTGATCCTTTCGTTACTTGGATGTAGAGAGGTGGGGGTTTTCCTTTTAATTCAGTTCTAAGAAGTCAGTGAGAATCAGCATTAAGTTCCCTGCATCCAGACGCTATTCTCCTGCCTCAAAAGAATATGAACAGACACTTTCAAAAGAAGAGATACATGTAGCCAAAATCTTATGACAAAAAAGCTCAACATCACTGATAACTAGAGAAATGCACTGCAAAACCACAAAAATAAAAAATAACAGATGCTGGCGAGGTTGTGGGGAAAATGGAATATTTGTATACTGTTGGCGGGAGTGTTAATTAGTTCAAAAATTGTGGAAAGCAGCGTGGTGATTCCTCAAAGAGCTAAAAATGGAAATACCATTTGACCCAGCAATCCCACTACTGGGTATATACCCAAAGAAATATAAATTGTTCTGTCACAAAGACACATGCTTGCATATATTCATTACAGCACTACTCACAGTATCAAAGACATGGAATCAACCTGAATGCCCATCAACGGCAGATTGGGTAAAGAAAATGTAGTACATATACACCATGGGATATTATGTAGCCATAAAAAGAATGAGATCATGTCCTTTGCAGGAACACAGATGGAGCTAGCGGCCATTATCTTTAGCAAACTACTGCATGAATAGAAAACCAAATAACACATGTTCTCACTTAGAAGCAGTCGTTAAATGATGAGAACACATAAACACAAAGAGGGGGAACAACAGACATTAGGTCCTACTTGAGGGTGAAGGAGGAGGTAGAGAACCCGAAAAAAATAACTATTGAGTACTACCCTTAGTACCTGGGTGATGAAATAATTGATACAATGAACTCCTGTAACATGAGTTTACCTATCTATCAAATCTGTACTTGTATCCCTGAACCTAAAAGTTTTAAAAAGATTTAATGCTGAGGAGGACAGTGTTTAAAAGAAAAATATTTTAAATAGCCACATAAATAAGAGACACAAAGATTAGAATACTCAGTGACTTATGAAAATTAATGCAAGCCAGAATACAACTAAATGATATATTAAGTGCAAACAAAAATAAAACAAATATAAGTTGTGAACCTAAAAATGTCTTTCCAGTGAAAATATACATCAAATATGAAGGTTAAAATTTTCAAACAAAAACTAAGGTGATTCCTCATAAGCAAAATTCTACTACAAAATAATGTTTAAAGAAAACTATCTACACTGAAGGAAAATAACTTCAAGGGAAATTCAGATAGACATAAAAGAATAAAATTTGCCAGGAATGGTAATTATGTGTGTAAATATGGAAGACATATTATTTATGATTCAAAGATAATTTAAAATAATAAAAATACATTATAAAATTGATAGTATATAAAGAGGTAAAATATGTGACAAAAATGGCACAAAGAACAGGAAAGAGTAATATGGCAGTATACCAGTTTTTGGTAACAACTTTATTGAGATGTAATTCACACAATATACAACTTATCCATTTAAGTGTACAATTCAATGGTTTTTAATATATACACATAGTTGTGCAACTCACCACAATCAATTTTAAATATTGGCTTCAATAAGAAATCTTATACTGTTTAGCTATCACCCTTCTGTCCTTCCCATCTCCATATCCAGGCATAAGCAACCACTAATCTATTTTCTATCTGTATGGATTTTCCTGTTGCAGACTTTCATATGAGTGGAATCATATGGTATGTGGTATTTTACAACTGGCTTATTTCACTTAGCATAATATTGTCAACATTCATTCACAATGTAGCATGTTGTATTAGCGTTCTCCAGAGGGATAGAACTAACAGGATAAATGTAGATATCAAAGGGAGTTTACTAAGGAGCATTGACTCACATGATCACAAGGTGGGGTCCCACAACAGGCCACCGGCAAGCTGAGGAGCAAGGAAGGCAGTCCAAGTCTCAAAGCTGAAGAACTTGGAGTCCAGCACTGTAGAAAGATGTAGACTGGGAGATTCAGCCAGTCTAGTCTTTCCACGTTCTTTTGCCTGCTTTTATTCTGGCCACACTGGCAGCTGATTCGATGGTGCCCACACATATTGAGGGTAGGTTTGCTTCTCCCAGTCCACTGACTCAAATGTTAATCTTCTTTGGCAACACTCTCACAGACACACCCGGGAACAATACTTTGCATTCTTCAATCCCATTGAGTTGACACGCAGTATTAACCATTGCACACGTATAAGTGTTTCAATTATTTTTATTGCCAAATAATATTCCATTACTTGGGTCTACATTTTATTTGTCCATTCATCAGTTGGACAAATTCATCAGGAATTTAGACTTGATTACACTTCTGACTATTATGAATAATGCTGCTATGAACATTTGTGTACAAGATTTTGTGCAAACATGTTCCACTATCATGGCTACATAAGAGTGTAATTAATAAATCATATGGTAATTCTATGTTTAGACTTTTGGGAAATTATCAGACTGATTTTCAAAGCAGGTGCACCACTTTCACTTTCCTACTAGGAATGTATGAAGATTCCAATGTCTTCTCTTCCTCCTAAAAATCTTGTTGTCTGTCTTTCTGATTGCAGCCATCCTAGTGGGTTTGAATTGGTATGTTATTGTGATTTCAATTTCCATTTTCCTAATGGCTAATGATGTTGACTATGTTTTAATGTGCTTGTTGGACATTTGGTTATTGTCTTTGAGAAAAAGTATATTCAGATCATTTGCTCATCTGATTATTGGGTAACTTGTCTTTTTATTACTGAGTTGTATGGGTTTGTTTGGAAGTAAACTTTTTTCATGTCCTTGCATTGTACAAAAAATGGTATAAGATTACAGGAGGCAGGTGTGGTGCCTCACGCCTGTAATCCTAGCACTTTGGGAGGCCAATGTAGGTGAATCATGAGGTCAGGAGATCAAGACCATCCTGGCTAACGCAGTGAAACTCTGTCTCTACTAAAAATACAAAAAAAATTAGCTGGGCACAATGGCATACACCTGTAATCCCAACTACTTGGGAGGCTGAGGCAGAAGAATCACTTGAACCCGGGAGGAAGAGGTTGCAGTGAGCCGAGATCATGTCACTGCACTCCAGACTGAGTGACAGAACAAGACTCTGTCTCCAAAAAAAAAAATGTTACAGGAATACCTCAGAGGTTTGGTTCTGGACTACCACAAATAAAGCAAATATTGCAATAAAGCAAGTCACACAACATTTTTGTTTCCCAAGGCATGTGAAAGCTATGTTTACACTATATAGTAGTCTATTAAGTGTGCAATAGCATTATGTCTAAAAATAGCACACAAGGTTAATTTAAAAATACTGCTTAAAAAATGCTAATACTCATCAGGGCTTTCTGGCAGTTGTAATCTTTCTGCCATTTGAAGGAGTTATAATCTTTTTGCTTTGATGTTGGTGGCTGCTGACTAATCTCAGTGGTAGTCACTGAAGGCTGGTGTGACTATGACAATTTCTTAAAATTCTTAAATTTCTTAAAATAAGACAACAATGAGATTTCCCACACCAAACGACTCTTCTTTTCCTGAAAGATTTCTCTGTAGCATGTGATGTTGTTTGATAACATTTTACCCACAGAAGAACTTCTTTCAAAATTGGAGTCAATCCTCTCAAATCCTGACACTGCTTTATTAACTAAATTTATGTAATATTCTTAGTTACTTATTTCAACAATGTTCAAAGCATCTTCTCCAGGAGTAGACTACATCTCAAGAAAACACTTTCTTTGCTCATCCATAGGAAGTAACTCCTCATTCAAGTTTTATCATGAGATTGCAGCAATTCAGTCATGTGTGACGAAATTAGGCTGCACTTCTAGTTCTTTTGCTATTTCTACCACATTTGCAGTTACTTCCTCCATTACAGTCTTGAACTCCTCAAAGTCATCCAAGCGTGTTGGAATCAACTTCTTCCAAACACTTGTTGATGAGTATACTCTGCCCTTCTCCCATGAATCATGAATGTTCTAAATGGCATCTAGAATGGGGATCTTTTTCAGAAGTTTTTCAATTTACTTTGCCCCGATCCATCAGAGGAATCAATATCTATGCAGCTATAACCTTACAAAGTATACTTCTTCAGTAGTAAGACATGGAAGCCAAAGTTACTCCTTGGGCTACGGAATGGATGTTCTGTTAGCAGACAGAAAAACAACATTCTTCTCTTTGTACATCTTTATCAGAGGTCTCAGGTGACCAGGTGCACTGTCAATAAGCAGTAATATTTTGAAAGAAACATTTTTTTGTGAACTGCAGGTCTCAACAGTGGACTGAAAACACTCAGTAAACCATGCTGTAAACAGATATTCTCTCAACCAGGTTTTGTCTTTCCATTTCTGGAACACAGGCAAAACAGATTAGCATAATTCTTAGGAGCCCTATGATTTTGGGGATGGTAAATGATCACTGGCTTCACTTAAAGTACCAGTTGCATTAGCCCTTAACAAGAGTGTCAGCCTGTCCTTTGAAGCTTTGAAGGCATTGACTTTTCCTCTCTAGTAGGAACATCACTCTTCTTCCAACAGAAGCCTGTTGCATGTACACTGAAAATCTGTTGTTTAGTGAGGAAACCTTCTTCAGTTGTCTTAGTGAGATCCTCTGGGTAACTCACTACAGCTTCTACATCAGCACTTCTTGCTTCACCTTGCACTTTTATCTTATGGAGACGACTTTTTAATCTTAAACCTCATGAACAACCTCAGGTGGCTTCCAATTTTTCTTCTGAAACTTCCTTGCCTCTCTCAGCCTTGGTAGAGTTGAAGAAAGTTAAGAGTCTTTTTTCGGATTAGGCTTTGCCTTAGGGACATGTTGTGGCTGGTTTGGTCTTCTATCCAGAGCACTACAACCTTCCCTATAGGAGCAATAAGGTTGTTTCATTGTCTTATTATTTGTATGTTCACTGAAGTCACACTTTTAGTATTTTTCAAGGATTTTTCTTTTTCATTCACAACTTCCATCAATACTTGAAAATTAAATGGCACACATAAATTTAAAAAATGGATGAAATTAAAAATTATAGGGAATACTAGAAAATATTTTATTAGAATAATAATGTAAATACATCCTAGCAAGTATTGATATTAAATCTAAATGTAACAGAGAACAGTAATAATAGCAAAAATATGTTAGGTATTACAGCATATGGATAAATATGACATCACTGTCAAAAAAGAAATAGGGGGGAGTAATTGGAAATGCTCTATTATAAGGTACCTGTACTACATGTGAAGAAATACATGATTTTTTTAAGATGACCTTATATTAGCTAAAAATGTGGTACTTGAGCTGGGAATTTGAACCACTGATCTCATCCTCTTTTTTCCCTACTTTGTCCAGCAACATTAGGAGCAACCAGTCAATCTTATTACACTTACTAGTTTAAACCTCATGAACCACCATCTGTGGTAGCTTAGTTTTTCTTCTGAAACTTCCTTGCCTCTCTTGGCCTTGGTAGAGTTGAAGAAAGTTAGGGCCTTTCTTTGGATTAGGCTTTGCCTTAAGGACATGTTGCCTTAAGGCTAGTTTGGTCTTCTATCGAGACCACTATAACCTTCTCTACAGGAGCAATAAGGCTGTTTCATTGTCTTATTATTTGCAGGTTCACTGAAGTCACACTTTTAATATTTTTATCTTATTAAACTTATTATACTTATTTATTAGCCAAAAATATATGTCAAGAACTTCAGGGAAACCAAAAATTAAAAAGAAATATATTGACATCCTAAGGAAGGGGAAAAAATAAAACTATACAAAATGCTCAATTATAACCAGAAGTGGCAGAAAAAGAAAGAAGGAGAATCAAATAACAAATATATAGAAAATAGTTACAAACATAGTAGGCATGAATACAACTGTATCAATATTCACTTTAAATGTGAATAATCTAAACACATCTAAAAGACGGAGATGATCCCAGAGGATTAAAAAAATAATAATCATCAATGGACAGTCAACTTCTCACTGTGTCCTCACATGAGGGAAGGGTTGAGAGATCTCTCCAGGATCTCTTTTATAGGGACGCTAACCCGATTCATGAGGGCTTCACCCTCACAACATAATCACCTCCCCCAGTGACCTATAGTGTAATGTCATTACCTTCCCTGGACTGGAATTTCATTATATAAATTTAAGAGGGATATAAATATTCAGCCCATTACTGCCCCTCATAATGAAGTTAGTGTCCTTATATGAAGAAGAGGAGATACCAGAGCTCACTCTTTCTCTCTCTTCCATGTGAAGACATGAAAATGTGGCAATCTGCAAGCCAGGAAGAAGACCTTCATTAAACACTTAACCTGTGAGCACCTTGATCTTGCACTTCTCAGTCTTTAGAATTGTAAGAAACAAATATCTGCTGTTTAAGACACCCAGTCGATGGTATTCTGAGCTGACTAGACAGGGGCTAAGTTGATAAAGAGGTGATCTTATAATGTTTAATTTTATATGTCAATTTGGAGGGTGTTTTTTAATAAGATTAACAATCAGTGAACTATGAATAAGCAGAATGCTCTACTTAATGTACATGGGCCTCATCTAATCAGTTGAAAGTCTAAATGGAATAAAAAGACAAGCCACCTCAGGCAAGAGAAACCTTCCCAGCAGACTTCCTTTGGGCTAGAACTGCACCATTGGCTCTTCCTGGGTCTTAAGACTGCCGGTCTATACTGCGGATTTTGTACTAACCAGCCTTCATAATGAGCAAGATAACTTATTCTAATAAATCTCTTTCCTTGTATATGTATGCGCCATTGGTTCTGTTTCTCCAAAACATTCTGAAGAATGCTAACATATTAAGACTAATCAAAAGAAAGTTGGAATAGGTATATTAATTTCAGACAAAGCAGACTGCAGAACAAGAAAAGTTATTGGGAATAAAGGGGAACGTTTTATAATGTTACAGAAGTCAATTTTCCGAAAAGATTTAACAATCCTAAATGTTATATCTAGCATTTAGATATACCTGTACCTAACAGCAAAGTCAAAATATGTGAGAGAAAAAGAAATAATAGAATTGAAAAGAGAAATGGGGGAAAATCCACTATTACACTTGGACAGTTCAACATTCCCATTTCAGTAATTGATAGATCAAACAGACAGAAAATCAGTAAGAATATAGTTGGCCTAAACAGTACTATCAGTCAACTTGATCTAATTGACATTTATGGAATGTTCCATCCAACAAAAGCAGAATACACATTCTTCTCAAGTTTACATGGATCATTCACAACCACACTCCCTCCTACCAAAAAAACTGATTCTAGGCCATAAAACACACCTTAACAAATTTATAAGTAGATATATAATAAAAGTAGGCTCTCACACCAAGTGGAATTGAGGTAAAAATCAATAACAAAAATATAATTGGAAAGTCTTTAAATATGTGGAATTTAAACAACATCCTTTTAAATAACATGTGTGCCAAAGAAAAAAGCTTTGAATTTTAAAATATTATGAGTTAAATTAAAATAAATGTGCAATTTATCAAAATGTATGAGATGCAACAAAAGCAGTGGATGGGAAGAAATTATTAGCATTAGTAAAGAAGAAAGATCTAAAATAAATCATCTCAGCTTCTACCTTAGAAAACTAGAGAAAGAAAAGCAATTTAAGCATGATGTAAAAGGAAGAAAAGAAATAATAAAATCAGAGCAGGCTAATAAAACTGAAAACAGAAAAACAAGAGAGAAAAAAATCCCCCCCAAAATCCAAAGCTGACTCACTGAAAAAAAAATCAATAAAAGTAATAAACTTATAGCCAGTCTAATCAAGAATAAAAGAGAGATGACATTTATAACCAATGTGAGAAATGAAAAGGGGCCATCACTACTGAGCCCAAAGATATGAGATAAATAATAAAGAAACACTATTAACATCTCTATGCCTACAAATTTGATAACTTAGATAAATGGGACAAATTCCTTGAAAGACATAAACTACCAAAACTCACATGAGCATAAATAAACATAAAAGGTCTGTATCTATTGAAGAAATTGAATCATAATTAATGAACACACAAAAAAGACAGACTCATGTCCTGATAATTTAAATGGTGAATTTCACCCAATATTTAAGGAAGAGATGATAGTTTTCTACAACAGAGAAAACAGAAGCAGATAAAAAAAAAAAAAAATTCCTGAATAAAAAGACCAGGAATTTAATGAGATCAGATTGCTACAATGTCAAAAGCAGCCTCTACAAGAACAGTAATTTATATTACAAAGGCATTATAAGAACAGAAAACTATGAACCAATATTCTCCATGAACATAAATGCAAAATGCTCAGCAAAACACTAGTAAATGAGTCCAAAAAGGAATCAAAATAACTATGTACAACAACGAAGTGGAATTTATTCCAGCTATGCAAGGCTGGTTCTACATTTCAAAAGTAGTTAATATAATCAACCACATCAACAGGCTAAGGAAGAAAAAACATATAATTATATTAATGGCTGCAGAGCAAAGGGATTTGACAAAACCCAACATCTATCCATGACAAAAACTCTCAGAAACTAGAGATAGAGGGTAGCTGTCTTACCTTGGTAATAAACGTCTACAAAAAAACACAATTAACATACCTAATGGTGTGTTAGATCAGAATAAAGGCAAGAATGTTACCTCTCACCACACTTCTTTTTACTGTCATACTGGAGGCCCATCAAATGTAGTAAGACAAGAAAAGAAAAAAAAAGAAAGAAAGAAAGGAAGAAAGAAAAGAAAGGAAGGAAGGAAAGAAGGAAGGAAGGAAGGAGAGAGGAAGAGAGAGACAGAAAGAAAGAAAGAAAAAAAAGAAAGAAAGAAAGAAAAGAAAAAGAAAGAAAGAAAGAAAGAAAGAAAGAAAGAAAGAAAGAAAGAAAGAAAGAAAGAAAGAAGGAAAGAAAGAAAGCTGTTCTGTTTATAGATGGAATCATAGTCTATGTCGATAATCCTAAAGAATTGATGAAAATAACCATCTGGGAACTAGTAAGTAAGTACAGCCAGGTATAGGATACAAGGTTAAAATACAAAAGTCAATTGCTTGCCTATATAGCAGCATTAACCGATTGGAATTTAAAATTTAAAAACAATGCCATTTGCAATAACACCCAAAAATACTTAGGTATAAATCTCACAAGATATGTATAAGGATACATATGGGATCTATATGCAGAAAAGTATAAACTCTTTTGGAAAACAGAAAAGATCTGTATAAATGAAATAATATTTTATGTTTATGAATTAGAAAGCTTAAAATTAAGATGTCAATGATTCCAACTTGATCTATGAATCAGCACAATCTCAATCAAAATTCAAGAAATCTATTTTTTTTTAGATATTGACAAACTGAATCCAAAGTTATATGGAAGAGCAAAACACTTAGAATTGCCAATATAATACTGAAGGACAAAATTGGTGGACACGATCTACCTCACTTCAAGACATACTGTAAAAATACAGTAACCAATACAATGTGATATTACTGTGTTAATTAACAAACAGATCCATGGTACAGAAAAGAATGTACAGAAGTAGAACTGTACAAATATAGTCAACTGATGTTAGACAAAAATTCAATTAAAAAAAGGTAGTCTGTTCAACAAATGGTATTGGAACAATTGGGCACCTATAATTAAAAAACAAAAATTCTGGACGCAGGCCTTACTCTTTCACAAATATTGATTCAAAATGAATTATAGATTTCAATTTGAAATGAAAAACTATAAAACCTTAGAGAAAAACATGAGAAAATCCCTGGATTCAGTGATAAATTTTTAGATACAACACTAAAAAAAATCCATAAAAGAAAAATGGTTAGGTTGGGCTTTATTAAAATTAAAAATTCTCTGTGAAAGTCATAGTTAAGAAAATCAACACACAAGCCACAGAATAGGGGGGAAATATTTGTGAAACACAATAAGATAAAGTCCTTGTATCCCAAAAATGTAAAAACACTTAAAACTCAGAAATATGAAAAAAGAAAGCGATAAAAAATGGACAAAAGATCTGAACAAACCACTCACCAAGGATGACAAACATATGGGAAATAAACGCATGAAAAGTTGCTCAGCATTGCTTGTCATCGAGAATTGCAAATGGAAACAGCAGTGTGACACCACTGCACACCTACTGGATTGGTTAAAACCCAGAAACTGAGGACAACAAATACAGATGAGACTGAGAAACCACAGAGACACTCAGTCATTGCTGACAGGAATGCAAAAATGATACAGTCACTTTAGAGGACAATCGCAATTTCTTACAAAACTAAACATACTTTTGTCATAAAATCTAGCAATCATGTGTCTAGATATTTACCTAACTGATGTGAAAATTTGTGTCCAAACAAAAATCTGCACGGGAAGATTTGTAGCCACTTTATTCGCAATTGCCACAAAAATTGCAATGCATTACTCCTGTCTAATCATGAAAAAACACCAGACAAATTCAAATTGAGAGAAGGTCTACAAAATATCTGATCAGCAATCCTCAAAACTGTCAAGGCCATAAAAAAACAAGGAAAATCTGAGAAACAGTAACTGCCAAGAAGAGCCTAAGGATACATGACTAATAAATGTAATATGATATTCTGGATGAGAAACTGGAACAGAAATGAGACATTAGGCAAAAAAACAGGGAAATCTGAATAAAATATGGACTTGGTTCATTAATTGTAACAAATGCACTATACTAATGTACGATATTAATAATAGGTAAAACGGGATGTCAGATACACAGGAAATTTATGCATTATCTTTGTAACTTTCTGTAAATCTAAATTTGTTCTAAATTTAGCAGTTTGAGCCAGGCACAATGGCTCATGCCTATAATCTCAGCACTTTGCAAGTTCGAGGTGGGAGGATTACTTGAGCTCAAGAGTTCAAGATCAGCCTGAGCAACATGGCAAAACCTCATATCTACAATAAACCCAAGAATTCAGCTGGGCATGGTGGCATGAACCTGTAGTCCCAGCTACTCTGGAGGCTGAGGTGGGAAGATGATTCAATCCAGGAGATAGAGGCTACAGTGAGCCACAATTGTGCCACTGCACTCCAGCCTTGGTGACAGAGTGAGACCCTGTCTAAAAAATAAAAATAAAATAAAATAAAATTTAGAAATGTATTTAAAAACACACACAAGTTATAAAAACAAAACATACAGTGTGCAGTAACAGCAGTGCACAGAGGGAAATTTGTAGCTTTAAGTGTGTATAGTATGTTGCTAAGAGTTTAAAGTCAATGCACTTAGAAAAAGAAGAGCTAATTTTAAACTCAAAGTAAGTAAAAGAGAAAAAGAAATAATTAAGATAAGAGTGCATGGAAAAATAATAGAGAAAAATCAGTGAAACCAAAGATTGTTTCTTTGAAAGAGCAGTAAAATTTATAAACTTCTAATTACACTAATCAAAAAATAAAAGAAACATAAATTCCTAATGTAAGAAATGAAAGATATTCTTTTAATAGATAATAAGGGAATATATGAAGAATTTTATGAAAGTATGCCAGTAAAGATAGCAATAGATGAACAAATTACTTGAAAATTTCAAATTACCAAAGCTGATTCAAGAAGAAATAGAAATTTGAAGTAGCAGTATAGCTATTAAATAAATCAACCTAACAATGAAAAACCTTCTTTAAAAAATGACTTCTAGCCAGGTACAGTGGCTCACGCCTGTAATCCCAGCACTTTGGGAGACCAAGGCGGGCGGATCACGAGATCAGGAGATCAAGACCATCCTGGGTAACACAGTGAAACCACTTGTCTACTAAAAATTCAAAAAATTAGCCGGGGCATAGGGGCATGCACCTGTAGTCCCAGCTACTCGGGAGGCTGAGGCAGGAGAATCGCTTGAACCCAGGAGGCAGAGGTTGTAGTGAGCTGAGTGAGACTGCACCACTGTACTCCAGCCTGGGCAACAGAGCTAGACTCTGTCTCCAAAAAAAAAAAAAAAGTAGAGACTCTCAATTCAATAAAAGGCATTCATAAAATTGATGACTAAGGTCATATTGAATGTTGATCACCCCTTGGCCAAGAGAAGATTATAAAATATGACAAGTCTCTCAATTAAAAATAAAAAATGCAAAGAAGCCAACTTTGAAAATATTGATCTGTCACCATTAAAACCAGAAAAGAAAAATTATAATAAATTCTGGTTTGGGTATCAGAATAATATCTAAACAAAATAATATTACCCATTTTTAAATATCTACTTTTCAATTTTTCAGTATTTTAATTACTTTCATGTTCTGGAAAAAAAAAAAAACTTTAAAATATACACTAAAACAGATACTGTTTCTTCTAACCCTCTCTGGGGATTCTTTTTCTGGCTCTAGCTTTTTGGGGATTTTTTTGTTTTGTTTTTTTGTTTTTTTTGAAAGGGAGTCTCACTCTGTTGCCCAGGCTGGAGCGCAATGGTGTCATCTCGGCTCACTGCAACCTCTGCCTTCTGGGTTCAAACAATTCTCCTGCCTCAGCCTCCTGAGTAGCTGGGATTACAGACATGCACCACCACACCCAGCTAATTTTTGTATTTTTAGTAGAGACAGTGTTTCACCATGTTGGTGAGGCTGGTCTCGAACCCCTGACCTCGTGATCTGCCCACCTCAGCCTCCCAAATTGTTGGGATTACAAGCATGAGCCACCGCATGCAGCTGGTTATTTTTTTAGGTTGTTTCCTCACATACACTGCTGATTAGTCCTCTTTTGTATACTGGAAGATATGCCTCTGTAGGTCTCCAGAATTCTCTCTCTCTGTGGCTCTCTCTGCCATATTCTGCCTGGCAAACTCTAGCTACCTTGGCTTCCAGCTCTGTTTTTAGTCCACTGATCCCCATCTGGGTTCCACCTCTGCTGCATTCAGAGAGGTGGGTTCTTCAGAGAAACAGAACCAATGGGAGATACAGATAGACAGATACGTATACAGATAGATGTGAGTAATATATACATATACATGTATGTATGTATGCATAAAATATACATGAGATATTATATGAACATATATGAAATATAAAAGGTATATATGTAATACATACAAAAGATATTTTATGTATTTATTTTTACAAAGATTTATTATGAAGATTTATTATTTATTATGAAGAACCAGCTCATGCAGTTAAGGTAGCTAAAAGCTCCCTTGCCTGAAAGCTAGGTCTGCAACCTGGAGAGCTAGGATAGACCCTTCTAATCTGAGTCTAAAGGCCCAAGAACCAAGAGAGCTAAGAGTGTAAATTCCAGGGCAAAGGCAAGAGGAAACTGATGCCTGGGCTTAAGCAGGCAGGCAGGAAAGGGCTGAATCTTCCCTTCCTCCACTTTTTGATCTATTCAGACCTTCAGCGAATTGAATAATGCCCACTCACACTGGAGAGAGCAATCTACTTTACTAAGTTCATCAATTCAAATGTTAATCTAATCCTGAACACCCTCAAAGACACACCTGTAAATAGTGTTTCAACTGGGCATCCTGTGGTCCAGTCAAGTTTACTTGTACAATGAACCATTATACCCTCGCTGCTCCACAGCCTAGAAATGTGCTCCAGGCTATCATCGGGGGTAATCATAGGACTCAATTAATTCATCACCCCCCTTCTCTGAGGATCACTGCCCTCCCTTGCTTGATGCATAACACTTTGAGACCTGTGTTTACGTATATTAATATTTTGTCTAGATTCTCAGTTGTTGCAGGTGAGAGAGTAAACCCAGTCCTTGTTACTCCAGCTTGGACAGAAGCAAAGCCCCCAAAGTCTACTTTTGATATAATCACGTTTATCAGTATTTTGCTTTATAATGTGTACCTTTTAACAAAGAAATGTATTTCTATATAAGAGATTTCATTTTTCACGTTGAATCCACCAGGAATTTATTTCTATGTATGATGTGAAGTAGATTTCTGAGTTTGTGAGTAGGTTTTGTGTCAAATAGAACTTGACAACACTCTAGTTTTGCCTTTATCATTGCCGTGGGTCCCTGGGAGCTTACTTTTTCTGACCCTGTGTTCCTATGGGTAAAAAGGGCCCAATAACACCCACTTTGTGGTATAATTATTTAAATAAAATGATATAGATCACTTCCTGTGTACAGTGCCAGGTATAAAGTAGGTGCTCCAAAATCCTGATTTCTTCTGGGAACTCCTCCCAACACTCGGAGTTACTTCCTCTAACTTGTCTATTGTGTAATAATCTGCCGTTTGTCTTCTTAATAAATCATGTGGTTCATCTGTTTTGCTTTCTGAGATATCTGCAGAACAAATATTGGGGCCAACCCACAGTAGGCTTTCTATAAAGGTTTGTTGAGTTGCTGAATGAGTGCCTCCTCTTCCCATCTCATTGCATTTATCTCTGCCAGCTAATGTATGCCTTAATGATTAATGGTTATCAAGAACAGCTTCTGTGGTTTGAATGTGTCCCCTCCAAAATTCAGAGGCTGCCAATGGGATCCTATTAAGTGGTGGGAAGCCTTTAAGAGGTGATTAGGCCATGCAAGCTCCTCCCTCACGAATGAGTTGAAGGTTCCTAATAAAAGAGGCTTCATTCAGTGTTTGGCTCTCTTGCCTTCCTGCTTTCTGCCATATAAGGATATATAGCGTTTCTCACTTTCAGAGCATGCGGCAACAAGGCAGCATCTCGGAAGCCGAGAGCAGCCCTCACCAGACATGTGATCTGCTGGCACCTTGATCTTGAACTTCACAGCCTCCAGGACTGAAATAAATAAATTTCTGTTTTGCATAAATTGCCCAGTCTCAAGTATTTTGTTATAGCAGCACAAACAGACTAAGACAACAGCCTAAGGTATAAGGTTCTATAATTTTATGCACCATTTTTGAGGGAATAAACAAAGGCCAAAGGTTTTTTTTAAATTGTTCAAAATTTGTAACAGTGAAAATACCACAAGCCCTTGTAACTACTACCCCACGGGAACCACCATGATATTTGAACTAAATGTCAACTGGGCACACAGTCCTCCCCGGTTCTAGCACCCAATAGAGTAGGAAGCCAAATTACCTTGCCAAGGTCTTTCTATAGGCTGAGAAGAAGTAGATCTGTTTTTCAGGGAGAGAGTTGTGTGTTCATTCTGGCTGGAGAGCGAGTAGAGGGCAATGGGAATACATGAAGGAAATATGAGTGGCTAAAACATTTTCCTTCCTTCTACAGTGGACAGTCTATGAATTTGTCTGAGCCCTTGCCACCACATCTAAACAAGTCAACTCCAAATAAGGAGTAACTTAGGAATAATGGATAACACGGAAATGAATCTGAAGAATAATAAATGCTTCTTCCCAGGTTAAATATCAGCTAAAAAGCAAGACTGAAATCCTGCCTATCTCTCTAATGCTGGTACAGAGAAAAAAAAACCTACCAAAAAAAGAGAGAGAGAGAAAGGAAAAACTAACACGCACAAAGCTCCATGGGTTTGCATTGGCTGTAGCAAGAATCATTAATTTTCCCTAGGAATGATCAAGAGTATCATTAGGATGCATTAAACATCACCTGACAGGGAATGGGGAGTACCAGGAGGAGGATGCACTCCCTCCCTCCCTCCCTCCATGATTGCATAATCAATGCAGATGACTCCAACTTGGCTCCCAGAATCTCCTCCTGCCATTAGCACCAGCCAGGAGCCTCTCACATTCCATCTTTTACCTCTTTTCTTGATCGTTTCCTATGGGGATAGAAACCTATTCTCACAGTGGAAGGAGCCCTGGGTTTTCCAGGACAGCCGCTTCAGAATCCTAAATGCTGCTGGACTGGGGAAGCAAAAGAGGCACTGAAGAGCCTTTTTATTCATTTATTTTGTCAACAAATTATTTTGGACTTGGATGTTAAGGTCGCCTCACACATGATTCCTGTCCTCTCTCCCTTCTTTTATTCTTTTCCCTCTAAATCCCTCCCCCAACGCCCATCCCTGTCTACCTTACTGACTGATTCCCTCTTTCCCTCAGCCCTCTCCCATCTCCCCATCTTATTTTCTGTCCCTTTAGGTGAGGTCACCCTGACTGGATGAAGGACACGGGGCTCAGAAGAGGTCAGACATTAGCACTGCTATAACTGCAGTGCTACCGAAACTGGGCAAACCCATCCATCAGCAACTCCACTACTCCATTAGGCCTCCCATGAAATATGCCCTGCTCTGAATCGCACAGCCATACATCTCCCAGTCTAGACACCTTCCTGTTGTGTGAAGATCAATGCCGCTCGGTCATGCATCATGTGTCATGCAGTAGCCCTCACTCTAATAACCGTGTCTATTCTCTAGTCTGCGTATAAATTATGGCACTGGGAAAGTACTATATTATTCAGCAACCTTGGTCACTAATGGATTATTGGGTTTATTGGTTGATAATGTGAGCTCCCTTTCCTCCTTCTTTCTTTCTTTTTTTTTTTTCTTTTTCTCATTTTTGGCTGAATCTCACTCTTATTTTATTTATTTCTCTCTATTTTTATTTTATTTGGTTCAGGTTTGAGTGATGGCTGCTTTAGGCTTCTGTCAACATACTCCTACATCAAACTCCTAAAAGAATGATGCTCTAAAATAAGCCCAATTAGGAAGAATTCTCTGTGATCCCCTATTAGATAATAGACTGAGTCCAGTGGTGGTTGTTTGGCCTTCAGTTTCCTTGGGTTTTGGTTAAGGTGCCTTTTCTTTTTCTTTTTTTTTCTTTTTTTTTTTTGAGGGTTGAGTTTCGCTTTTGTTGCCCAGGCTGGAATAGAATAGCATAATCTCGACTCACTGCAAACTCCACCTCCCAGGTTCAAGTGATTCTCCTGCCTCAGCCTCCCAAGTACCTGGGATTACAGACATATGCCACCATGCCTGGCTAATTTTGTATTTTTAGTAGAGACGGGTTTCTCCATGTTGATCAGGCTGGTCTCAAACTCCTGACCTCAGGTGATGCACCTTCCAAATTGCTGGGATCATAGGCGTGAGCCATGGTGCCCAGCCTAAGGTGACTTTTAACTGAAGGGCACTTTTAGGGAACCAAATGCTGTTCAGGCCCCCAGCAACCTCTAGTATCCCGTGGGGCTCAGTCTTATAAAACCCCTTTCTGCATTCTTTGTCTCAGCTGATCTTTCTATCCTTTGACAACTTATATTCAGTGATGCTGGATGCTGATAATTGCATTTGCAAGACTGGCTCTCAGTCTTTCCTCTCTGTAAAATGGATGAGAGAGGGAGAGTCCACATGTACAGAAAGAAGACAAACATAAATTATAGTAAAGAACTTGGAACGTAAATGTTGAACTTTTGGGGCATGTTAACTCTAGGAAAAGTTAGACTATTTGACTTTCTGAAACTGTTGAAATTTTATATTAAAAATTACAAACTTAATTAACTAGGCATCGTGGTGCATGCCTGTAGTCCCAGCTACTCAGGAGGCTGAGGCAGGAGAACTGCTAAAACCCAGGAGTTCAAGGCTGCAGTGAGTTATGATTGAGACACTGCACTCCAGTCTAGGAGACAGAGCAAGACCCTGTCTCAAAAGAAAAGAAAAAAAAAATGACAAACTTTTATGGGAAAGGAAATAAGGCTTTAATACCAGAACTGTGAAAAACTAGGCTAGGCTTCCATGAGAAAGAACTCTCTGCCACCAGAATACAAGCCAAGGATGGCCATTTGGAAATGGAGCAAAACTCAAACAACCAAGGAAACCTTAGACAAGATGCCGTTTAAATATTGTCCAATCTTTAGGTTCACAAATCACAAATAGCACTATTTTGATATATTTTTAAAGAAAAATTATTTAAAATAATAGTAAAAATCGGGAGGATTAGGTCAACCATCAAGGCTAGGAACCCCCCTTTTTGCAGCCTGCTGCCTCCTCTCTGGGCAGCAGCAAAGCCAGCATAGTCACTGCCCTTCTGGTGCTTTCCTTATCTTTTGCCTGGTTGTACTTATGAACATAGCAGCAGTGCAGAGTTAAGTCTCAGAGAAGAATAAAGGGGGCCACACTCTAAGCTCTTCATCTGATCCTCAAAACTTGGAAAATCTACTCATTTATTTCCCAAATTCACCTGAAACCTACTTGCAAAACTGTATTACTCAGGGTTTTCTAGAGGGACAGAATAGGATAGATGTGTATATGTAAATGGGAGTTTATTAAGGAGTAGTGACTCACACGATCACAAGGTGAAGTCCCACAATAGGCTGTCTGCAAGCAGAGGAGCAAGGAAGCCAGTCCAAGTCCCAAAACCTCAAAAGTAGGGGAGCTAACACTACAACCTTCAGTCTGAGGCTGAAGGCCCGAGAGCCCTGGCAAACCGCTGGTGTCTAAGTCCAAGAGTCCAAAAGCTGAAGAACTTGGAGTCTGATGTTTGAGGGCAGGAAACATTCAGCACAGGAGAAAGACGAAGGATGGAAGACTCAGCCAGTCTAGCCCTTCCATGTTCTTCTGCCTGCTTTTATTCTAGCTGAGCTGACAGCTGATTAGATGATGCCCACTCAGGTTGAGGGTGGGGTCTGCCTCTCCTAGCCCACTGACTCAAATGTTAATCACTTTGGCAATACCCTCACAGACACACCCAGAAACAATATTTTGCATCCTACAATCCAGTCAGGTTGACACCCAGTATTAACCATGACAAAAACTGTTCTTCTGACCTCATGGTTTCCTCCATACCCCCAAGTCCTCACATACTGGGGTTGGAGGAGCCCTGCAGGGGAGAGCCAGCTGGCACCCTGCTACTGCTTCTGGGCCTCAGGGTCTGAGTGTGTTTGATGTTTATATTGTTTACCCTTTTTAATAAAGTTAATAGGCTTTTTCTTAGAGCATTTCTAAATTTATAGCAAATTTAAGCAGAAAGTGCAGAGAATTCCCATGCCCCCCTTCACACCTGCCTCCTCCACAGTTTCTCTGTTATTAATGTCTAACGTTAGTGTGGTACATTCATTTCAATTGATGAGCCAATATTGATATATTATTATCAAGTAAAGTGAGTAGTTGCCATCAGGTTTCACTCTGCATGGTGCATTCTATGGGTTTTGACAAATGTGTAATAACATGTATCCAGTAATAGCATCCTACAGAATAGCTTCACTGCCCTAAAAATTTCCTGTGTTCTGTCTATTCATTTCTTCCCATCCACAAACCCCTGGCAACCACTGAGCTTTTTACTGTCTTGATAGCAGGCAGCATATATATATATTTTCAGAATATCACTCTTTTTCTCCAGAATGTCATTTTTGGGCATGTCATGTCCTTGGATCCTTGCATGTCATCACACAGCATGTAGCCTTTTCAGACAGGCTTTTTTCACCTAGTAAAATGGATTTAAGTTTCCTTGTCTTTTTGTGGCTTGATAATTCATTTCTTTTTATCATTGAATAATATTCCATTGTCTGGATGTACCACAGTTTGTCCATTCACCTACTGAAACACGCCTTAGTTACTTCCAAGTTTTGGCATTTACGAACAAATCTACTATAAGCATCACATGCAGGTTTTCATGTGTACATAAATTTTCAGTTCATCTGGATAAATACCAAGAAGGATGATTGCTGGATTGTATGGTAGGAGTATGTTTAGTTTTTCAAGAAACTGCCAAACAGTCTTCCAAAGTACCTGACCCATTTTGCATTCTCACCAGCAATGAGTGAGAGTTCCTGTTGCTCCACATCCTTACCAGTATTTGGTGTTGTCAGTTTTTGAATTTTAGCCATTCTAACAGGCGTGTAGTCATATCTCATTGTGGTCTTAATTTTCAATTCCCTATTTTGTCTGATGTTGAGCAGCATTTTCTATGCATACATGCCATTGTTGTTTGTCATTTTATTGTCATTTTCCATGTTGCTGCACACTTTGTAACCAGGCCCTAAGACTCCCATTATCTCTAGAGAGCAAGCAAATGAAGATGCCCAGGGCAAAGGTGGCCATCCTGAGGGAGGATGTTGGTAGAATTGGGAAAAGAACAGAAAAAGTAAAATGTGTGAGATACCTAAAATGGCCAGGACACTTGTTAATGCTTTTTCCTTTTCTTTTTTTTTAGTGTCATGATAATCCTGCTAGGTAGATATTGCTATCACCATTTTATAAATAAGCAATAGAAGATTCAAGTTAAGTAGCTTACCTAAATTATGTAACATGTAAGTACCAGAGTTGGGTTTCAGAGTCTTGCTTGTCTTATTCTAAAGTCTATCCACTTTCCACTCTGACATGTGCTTTTCCAGGAGCAAAAGGCCCAAGAAAGGAACACCCTCTCAGCCCTGGCTTCCTTCTTCCTGACCTCTTCAGGGTATCAGAGGTGAAAGGGCCAGGAGGAGAAGGGGGCAGATATCTGGGACAGAGACTGGAACTCACAGGGCCAAATAAATTCTATGCTGGAATGGGGAGGTGGAAGTCAAGAAATCTTGTAGCCAGAGCTTGTACAAACTACCAAGCAATCTTGCCACTTCTCTATTGCATCTCTGTACAATGAACCCAAAGATCTTAGCCTGAAAGACTCTGTGCTGAGATGAGGGGGTAAACCAAGAAAGAGCCTGGCTTTGCCCCCAAGCTTCTCCTCCCAAGAAAAGTTGATGCTTAGGTGGAATCTATACCTGTCCATGACCCAGCCCCGAGGCCCAGGATCCAGGCACATTCTCTCTCTCTTCCCATCTCTAATCAGTCCTAAGGTCTCTGGTGAAAAAACAGCCCATTGCCTAAGGAAGCATCAGTGAATGCTGTCTTCCCATCTGCGTACAGAGGGTCTAGAAGTACCTTTGGAGGACTTCTGGAGACAGGAAGTCAGCCTGCTGGATGAGTCCAGGAACAAACCACAGCACAGAATGATGCTGACTCCTTATGGACCAGCTCTCCGCTTGCTCTGCTGCCTCACTGAGCCTGGCATTCATTTGCTGGTTGTCTGAATGCGACAGTCATGTGGTTCCCTAATTAGAAGATCTCAGAGCTCTCCAATCTGTATTGGGATTTCCTGAGGAATCACAGACAAGCCCACCTGGAGGAAACACCTCAGTATCTGGGGAGGGCAAAAGAGGCTCCAGGACCCCTATGCATTCCAGAAGTCTGGCCATATAGCCCTTTGGCCCTTCTATGCCTCAGTTTCCCCTCCTATAAAAGACAAGAAAGTGGTGCTCACTAATTCCTCCCACTCTCCCACCAGAACCAAATGTGTCACACTGCTTGCACTTCTCTGAGGTGACAATGTCAGTGGAAACTGCTTCCTATAGGGGAGCAATTTGTGTTTACATATGTGATGCCCACCCCCTGCAGAAATGCTGGCTGCCCGTGGCCTGGCTGAGTTATCAGAAAAATGTCACAAGCCACGGCTTCCACCTTCTGCCAAGGGAACAGATTTGCTGCCTGCTCTGAGGACAAATCCTTTAGCAGAGGTAAGCCCTGGCATGGGTCCTCTGATTAAAAAAAAAAAAAAGAAAAGAAAAGAAAGAAAGAAAGAGAGAGATTAAAAAAAAAAAAGCTGCCCCTAAGTCAAGGCCTGGGTGATTAAAGTAAAAACAACTTGGCTTTGCAGTGATAGGCCAATATGAAGGCTCAACGTTCTCTTTAATCTCTGTCCCAGAAGCAAGCAGAGGAATAGGCTCATGTTCTAGTAGAAGCAGAAATATGAAAGAACTTGTGATCAAATGTCCCTGCTCTGCTGAAGCCACGAAATGAACTAAGCATCCAGGCATGAAATGGGTTTGCTGGTGGAGGTGTAGTCAAAGCCAGGACAAAACAGAAAGAGCAGGTGGACACAGAGCCTCTCAGCCTAAGATCTTTGGGTTCATTGTACAGAGATGCAATAGAGAAGTGGCAAGATTGCTTCGTAGCTTGTACAAGCTCTGGCTACAAGATTTCATGCCTTCCTCCTTCTTATTCCAGCACAGAATCTCTTGTCCCCTGTGTGTTCCAGGTTCTGCCCCAGATATCTGCCCCCTTCTCCTCCTGGCCCTTTCACCTCTGATACCCTGAAGAAGTCAGGAAGAAGGAAGCCCGGGCTGAGAGGGTGTTCCTTTCTTGGGCCTTTTGCTCCTGGAAAAGCACATGTCAGAGTGGAAAGTGGATAGACTTTAGAATAAGACAACAAGACTCCAAAACCCAACTCTGGTACTTACACGTTACGTGATTTAGGTAAGCTACTTAACTTGAACTTTCTATTGCTTATTTTTAAAATGGCAATAGAGATACCTACCTAGCAGGATCATCATGGCACTAAAAAGGAAAAGGAAAAAGTATTAAAAAGTGTCCTGGCCATCTTAGGCATCTCACACATCTTATTTTTCCTCTTCTTTCCCTACTTTTACCAACATCCTCCCTCAGGGTGACCACCTTTGCCCGGGGCACTTTCATTTGCTAGGTCTCTAGAGATGCTGGAAGTCTTGGGGACTGATTACACACTCATTTCACTGGTTTTCAAGCTGTCATTTTTCCCTAAGAACCCCTCTGGGTAACTAAGAGGAGACAAGGGGTGTGGTTATCAGGGATCTGCACACCCAGTCTGAAAATTCCTGGGCAGCTGATATCTCCAGGAGCCAGACAGCAGCCAGGATCTGGGCAATTGGCTGATAGGAGCTGCTGGCTGCCCCTCCCTCTAAGACACAGCCTTGGCCCCACCTCTGATATGCCAATCAGATAGGAGCCCCCTTACAAGGCACAGTTTAACTGACCTTTATGTCCCATCGAGTTCATTTGTCTTCTCCCTTTACCCACCCTATCCCCTAACCTCACCCTCAGGTGTATCAGTAAAACACACACACACACACACACACACACACACACACACACACACACACACACCGACCTTAGAAGAAGACAGGTGAAGTTTTAGAAAACCAAGGACTTGGCCGGAGAATGGGAGTTTATAAATATGTTTTATATGACTTGGGAATGAGCTAGCCTCACTTAATTAGGAGCATACCAAACTCCCTCAGCAGGGGGCTTGATCTGAGAAGAACGTGCAGGAACACTAGAAGATTAAAATGAGGACATAAAGTTCTACCAGAGGGTGCATGATTTTTAGTATATTTCCAAAAGAAGGAAGCAAATTCATCTACAGAATGAGCCACTTACCTTCAACCTGACAGGTTGTACTATCACCTTGATGGTGTGGTCCATCCAGCTCCACTTTAGCCCACAATGTGGCATGCATGATACATAAGAGGTATTGACTAGAATGTTGGAAACGGAAGAAAAACACTCACCTCTGCTCCCTCGGCCTCCTTCTAGAGCGTGTTTTCCAGACCCTGTACACATTTTCATTTTACATCTACATCAGAAAGCCTGAGGCAAATTATTCTCTGTGCACACCGGGTTCAAAACACTGATTCCAAATGGTCCTGGCTTAGTTCTGGGTCAGAACATTTTGTTGTCAATTGGGCCTCTTTCTCCCTGCAAGTCCCCACACCTGAAAGTGTCCCAATGATATTTTTGCCGTGTAGACTCAATCTCAAGCAAAATGAATCGGGTCCCTAGAGAGATGAAAACAGTATTGGGCCAGTTACTCCAATACCCTCAAAAGTAAATAAATAAATATAATTAAATAATATTTGCAAGATCCTAAGACTAGAATGTTTTTTACAAAACTGTGCCATACATAAGCAGAATATGCATGTGAAAAAAAGATGGGAGAGGAATCTATTCCAGAAATCTATGCATGATAATAAAAACAGGTATTGGAGAAAAAAAAGACCTATTCTGGCAACCTTAGGTTATAAAATGAACCAAGAATCTAAACGTAAAATACAGTCACCTCTGAGTGATATAGGTTTTACAACCAAATACTTACTCTTGTCAGCCATTCCTGTCTCCCAAATTGAGACAGACTTGTGTTCTGGAAAGCGTGGAATCCTGAAAGCTTTCAAATAAGGCTGCTAGGATTCTAATCCCAAATCTGATAGGTACTACTTGTAGTAGGTTTTGCCTTGGGCAAAACCTTGAAGATTTCCAGTTTCCACAACTGGGTAACATGGATAGTAACATCTAAGATTAGGCTATAAACGCTTAACACATGGAAGCTGTTGTGATGATAATAACATTAATAATATAATAATAATATCATCATCATCATTAACAACACCATTGTCAATTATAAGACATTTATTCAAATAAAATAAAGGTCACAATTGAGATTTTAAAAAAGTGGAACAGAAGATAGAATATGTTCCACAGTTTTACACTTTTCTCAGGTCATTCTGATCTCTTGGAAATAAATTTCAGGATTGCAGAAAAGAGCACTTCATAAAGAATGTTAATAAACAGGACTGCAATTTCAAAATCCACATAAATTAACCAAAAAATGCAAAAAGGCATGGAAGTACAGAGGATCTCCCTTAGTCAATGCTGCCAAAAATGCTATTATGTATTCACCCAACTGGAGTTCCTTCTAACAAACTGCCACTGAACATATGGCTACCTTGGGCATTTTTTCATTATCCCAGAGTGTGTCTGCAGTCCCATGTCGGTAAACTCCATCTGTATCTCTGTCAATGGAAGAAATTTCCATCAGGAAATATCAGCAGGCATCAGGGAAAGACCTTTCCAATTTATTGAGATCGAAGGAAGTAACTGCAGGGTTCCCCTCTCTCGCCTCCCTTTTTCTCCAACTCCAGCCAAAAAACATCTTGTTTTCTTTCCCAAAGATTATCCCATCACCCACGCCTGCCTGCTCCGGGGGAGTCTCTGGATGGTCCTTGGGCACATGGTGCTGCACATGATGTACTAGTTATATTCTGGGTCACCCAGCCCCTTCAACTCACTGCTGAATAGGAATAAAGGGAAGAGCAGGTGAAAACGGACCTCCCACTTCTCTCAGATGCTGCACCGAGAGAATGCAAAGAAAACCGCTCTGGGCGCTGTGTTGCTGTTGCTCTTGTTATGTTAACCTCTTCATGCTGCACAGCACCCATCAGGGACAAAGTTGCAGGCAGGTTTTAACATCACAGGCAGTGATTAATATCATGTGCCGTTCTGGGTAGGGCAGGAGTCCTTGCTGGGCAGTGGGTTGAGTTGGGGGTAAGGAATGTGCAGGGCTGCGGCAGGTGAGTGAGGGAAGCCTGCACCAGTGTTTCAACGTGGGGGCAAGAGCATTAAAAAACGTCAGGCCCAGACTCCCTTCTGTGTATCTCACAGCCTGACCATTATATCTCGGTTGCATATTGAATGTGACCCTTACATTTACAATGCTTCCTCCAATATTTTTCGCTGTAGATTTAGGCAAACATCGTGTCAATGCACTAGTTTAAAAGTTTAGTATTGACTATGCTGCTTTTAGAAAATAGTCTCAGGGTCAGAACAGCCCCATATCCCTGTTCTTTTCCCTCTCTATACCCTAAAGAAGGGTAGAACAATGGCAGAGACGAAATAGATTGCATATTGGCATTTCTGGGGATGATTTCTCCATATACAAATATGTCAGATTATATGATGTATTTGTTTTTAAATTTACTTACATGTAGATTTATATGAAGAATACACTTCTCAGCTCCCAATTAGCCATGTCAGCATGATAGCTCTCCATTGCCCTGAGAGGAATGCACTGGGAAAAACCCTCATGATTTAGAAAATCCCATTTATAATATAGGCCTCATTTGGGTGGTATTTGCAATGAGACTCTCATTGATGAAAGAACCTCCAACCAATTATCTTTGGACTTTATAAAACTTTGGAATCCCTAGAACCTATGAAGTTCATAAAAACTAATTGTAATTCTTCCAGAGTCCGAAAAAATGGTAATAAAAATACTTGCAGTAGGATTTTACAAGTCTATCTTAAAAAAAAAAAAAAAAAAAATGGAGCCCTGGGAAAATGTTAGTCAATCACAGCATGTATTTGTGTATATACATCCCCAAATATCCACCAGCAGGGGACATCACAGGTCTAGGCCTCTGCCATGAATGTCTAATTCCTACCATGCATCTCAGGTCCATACATTGGAGAGAAGGACAGGGGGACACCAAGCTAAGCCCAGCAACTGAAGACACAGCACACTCTCATCCCAGCCTTCATAGACTCCATTCTTACAGTACATCAGAAGTCACTGGCAAAACTGAAATTCTCTACAAGATATGCTATATGCTCACCTTCAGTTAGATATTCAGAGCCAAAACTAGAATAATGATTTACTATTGCCCTGGCCCAAAGCACATCTAATCTTTTTCCCCTAACTCCCATATTATTTTGGCAAAGTAACATAAACCTGCTACCAAAGTCTAATCCATTTCTATAGCTAGCTATCCATCTACATATCCCCATTGTCTATAAAACAGTAAATATAAATGCTTTTGCATTTTTATTTGTTCAAATCCTACCCTCTTTTTAAGGTCCAGCTTTCTTATTTTGGAAATAACTTCCTCCTCTGAACAAGCGCAGGGCTCATGTTTATATCTCTTATTATTCTTATCTCTTTCCATCTCATGACACATTCTCTTATATTCATGTCTCATTTCTCACAGGAAAATATTCCATTTCTTAAGGATAAAATCCATAGCTGTTCCTTCTCTGTACTTCCACAACACCTACTTTTCTTTAACATCTAGAAGGCACCCAATAAATGTTGGTTGTATCAGTGAATAAATAAATAACTTTTAATTATGCTGAATAAACACGAGGTATCATTCATAATATAGAAAAATGCATGTTCTGTCCATGCAGGTGGATGTAAGATGACAATGTGACTCTAAAAAAGAGAAAAAACTTGGCCTGGATGTGCATGGAAAAACAAATATAAGGGGCTCAACAGGAACAAACCACAAAATTTCAAGCTCTCTTCCATCGGCAGCTGTCCCTTCTCTTGAAATTACTTCTTGCCACAGTGATATAGCACTCGCACTGCTCATTGGGATACACAATTCATCTTCAGGAGCCCGTAGTCACAGGAAGAAGAGAAGAGGGAAAAAATTCCTAAGCACATTTCACCCATTGGTTTTGATCCCCAGCCAAGGCCGTCCACCTGCAAAAAATCCCCAACGATCACATTTCTACTGCTCTGGCCGATAACGACGATAATTGTTTCATCCACTTTGTCAAAGCTGAAATGAAAAGAGGGCAAAGCAAAATGATGCCATCGTAAATCACAGGGCTGAGACAGCAAAAGAGGGACAAGATAGCAACTTCATTAAGGGTTATGTATTGTGCCATTAAGTTGGCAGGGGGGTCACCTTTTGTGTCACACCCAGCCTCTGTGATGCATTGCCAGCTCTTCTTTCCAATAAAATTAAACGGAGATGTAAAACTGATTAGGGCCATGTTTGCTTCAGCCTGTGGCAAAGGGAATGGTACAGGGAATAATTGATATAAGATTGCAACTGATGCATAATGACAGCAATTTCTCTTCCTGGTCATTTCATTGCTGACCTTGCCCATTAAAATAAGCCCAGCTGCCTTGGAGAAAGAGACACTTCATTTCCCAACACCCTATGGCCTCGTGGCATCTCCCATTTCCCCCCATCACCAGCCTTCACCAGAACAACATAGCTAGAAATGCTGCAAGTGGGAGGTTTGGAGAAGCAGCTGGTTCACATGATCTGCACTGCAGACGCTTCATGCCACTGTTAGCATCTGTCTGAACTCCTTGACTCCCCAAATGGTGGCTGCAAATGATTCTACACTTCACTAGTTTTTAGACCCTGCCATGCTGAACATCAGTTTACTGGCCTGCTTGGTCTGAACCTCAGACTCACAACGTGAGGGCCTGTCTGTGTATTGTCATTGCTGAGGTATGGAAGCTGCTGGAAGCATAGAAAGGACTGACATTATCCTCACAATAACAAATCATGCCTTATAATGCTTTATGAATTCAACAATTTAGATAGTCTCCATCCAAAGTCTACCCATTGTTCAATCAACAAATATTCATTAGAGGTCTATTAGGTACCAAGCATTGTGCTAAACATCGACAATAGACAGTTATGTCTCTGCCTGCATGGGGCTCACAGCTGAGTGGCAGTTTCCACTGGAATAATATGGATGGCTTATGTGTGTTGAATGTTTATTATGTGCCAAGCACTACTCTATGCAATTTACATGCATTAACTCATGTAATCTTCAGAGCACCAAGAAAGTAATTATTATTATTATCCCCATTTTACAGATGAGAAAACAGAGAAGGCAGAGGTTAAGCACTCTGCCCTGGAAAATGGAGAGTAAGCAGAAGAACCAGTATTTCTTTCTTTCTTTCTTTCTTTCTTTTTTTTTTTTTCTTTTGAGATGGAGTCTTGCTCCATCACCCAGGCTGGAATGCAGTGGTGCGATCTTGACTCACTGTAACCTCCCTTTCCTGGGTTCAAGCCATTCTCTGGCCTCAGCCCCCCCAAGTAGCTGGGATTACAGGTGCTAACTGCAACACCCAGTTAATTTATTTATTTTTAGTAGAGACAAGGTTTCACCATGTTGGCCAAGCTGATCTCAAAATTCTGACCTCAGGTGATCCACCTGCCTCGGTCTCCCAAAATGCTGGGATTACAGGCATGAGCCACTGCACTGGGCCAAGAATCAGTATTTCAGATGCCATGAGCTGAAGACAGGAACTAAACCTGAAGGAAACTATTTTATTAATCTTTTTTGTTTTTCTCTTAATTTATTCCCCACCTTGGTCAAATCATTGAAATATTTTATCCAGCCTTCAAGAAGAAAGAGAATGTCTTCATCAAAGGGAATTCATGCTAGAATCCAGTGCTTTCCTATGGGTCAGGACTGCCAAAACAACAATGGAAGTGATGTATATTCTAGTTTATTAATTGCATAATACCACTCACCTCCTAAAAATGTTTTAGGGATTATATGTCATTATGGCTGCAAGCATACCATGTCTATGTGTCATATCAATGAAAAGGTTGTCTGTGATTGCAGCTGACACAGAGGAGGTTTCCCTCTCATGATCTCCCTGTGTGGGAAAAGGTCTGAGTCTCAGGGGACTCTCAGATCCAGTGGCACCCCTCAGCCTGGGGGTCTCCTTCTTGTAGCCAGAGCAGCTTGCATTTATCATCCCGCCATTTAATTAATAAACTTTTAATTAATAAACATTCAGTTTCATATAATGTAAAATCATATACCATTTTCTTTTTCTTTATTTCACTTGGTGTCCGATGTTGGTGTTTTCATGGTATATCCAGGTAAATGGGCAAAGCATATGGGTTCCTCCCGCAAATGTCTAATTTCAGTGTTGAAATCAGACCCTATGATGTTGGGATCAAGATCATGGTGAACAGCAGTGAAAAACATCTGGCAGACAAGGCATCCGGAAACAACTCTTGTCACTCATATTCTCAGCCTAGCTAAAGGGTCGTGGACTATGTGACTCCACGATTCTCTTGCCTTTGTTGGGAATCCCAGGAGTTAAACATGCAGATAAATATGACCTAGTCATCACAGTGACCTCTGTGGCAATGAAGAGAGATCTACTTCTTCAGCCTCTCTCTCTCTCTTTTTTTTTTTTTTTGTTACGAAGTCTCACTCTGGTCACCCAGGCTGGAATGCAATGCCTGGAGGGCAACGGCACGATCTCGGCTCCACCTCCCGGGTTCAAGCGATTCTCCGGCTTCAGCTTCCCGAGTAGCTGGGATTACAGGCACCCACCACCACATCTGGCTAATTTTTGTTTTTTTAGTAGAGACGGGATTTCACCATATTGGCCAGGCTGGTCTCAAACTCCTGACCTCAGGCAATCTGCCTGCCTTGGTCTCCCAAAGTGCTGGGATTACAGGCATGAGCCACCATGCACAGCCTTTTCAGCCTCTCTTACCAGAAGCTTGCAACCTCGATCTGTTTGTCTGCCTGTCTGTCCAGCCGTCTGTCTTTGTCCCACCATATCCTAGGCTGTGACTGAGTTCAGGGATTGCAGCAGTTCTGGGCGGGAAGCTTGTAAATGACAAGTAACAGATGCTCTGCCAAAAAAGCGATCATACCAGAAATGGACTTAGCAAACCAGACTACATCCAGCCACCACATCTCACCATGACCCCACACCTCAGGAAAGAGGAAAGCCTTAGAAGGCTTTGTATAAATGAGGACAGGGCTGTGCACACTTCCCACTTGATGACTCATGCAATACGGAATCAGAGGCCCCATCCATGCACCAATAAACAGCAAATGGAAAACAAACATTCTGAGCACACCCACGACTGTCGTTTTCTTCCTCCTCCCCACCTCACCTACGCACTCCCACCATCCAGGTCCCGGGCCTCTGCGCTGGGAAGTCCAACCGAGTGGACTCTGTGAATGCCGGGATGATAAATGCAAGCTGTCCTGGCTGCAAGAAGGAGACCCCCAGGCTGAGGGGTGCCACTGGATCTGAGAGTCTCCTGGGACTCAGGATTTTTCCCACACAGGGAGATCATGAGAGGGAAACCTCCTTTTTGCGTCAACTGCAATCACAGACAACTTTTTCATTGATATGACACATAGACATGGAATGCTTGCAGCCATAATGACATATAATCTCTAAACATTTTTATGAGGTGA
Organism: Plecturocebus donacophilus; assembly: GCA_004027715.1. Classification (NCBI taxonomy): domain Eukaryota; kingdom Metazoa; phylum Chordata; class Mammalia; order Primates; family Pitheciidae; genus Plecturocebus; species Plecturocebus donacophilus. Next base: position 36,407 of record PVKP010006905.1, on the reverse strand, counting down.
GTGGTATTATCCTTACTTTACAGACAGCAAATGAAACCCGGCTCAGAGATTGGCTGGAGACTGCTCAGCACTGAGGGATGATCTGCTTCCAGAAGAAAAGAATTTCCACTACTCCACAGGAGAAAAGGCAAATTTGCCTAAGTGCAGACTCACATCACATCAGCCCCTCTGACCCACTCAGGACTGCTTCCCAGTCAATGGTCAAGGAAGCGGGCAGGAGCGTCCACCTCCTACGTCTACCCCATGCCTAACTTAAATGTTCTCAGGAAGCCATGAATTCACTTCCCGTCCCTCCATCCAGGCAAGCAGGGCCCACAATGGGCTGGAATGCCGAGGTAGCCAGAGAAACAGAGCCCATGGCTAGAAGCTGCCAAGGGCCTGTAGCCTGCATGGCTCCTTAAAAGAAACAGGATGGCAGAAGATGTTCATTATTTAGATCCTCATTAACAAAATGATACTTTCCTTGAATCTGCTCCTCCAGAAAACAGTTGGGATTGGGCCCATTGCTTCACCTTTCCCCAAGCAACAGTGCTCAAATGGAGGTGTCGGGCCTCCTGTCTGTCTCATTCCCCATCTCTCTATTCCAATCCTGCACTTTCTCTGTGAATAATAGATGGCCTCCAAAAGAAAGAAAGAAAGAAAGAAAGGAAGAGAGGGAGGGAGGAAGGGAGGGAGGGAGGGAAGGAGGGAGGGAGGAAAGGAAGGAAGGAGGGAAGGAGAGAAAGAGAAAAGAACAAGCTTAGGTAAGAAAATATCTAAAATTGAAGGATTCATCCCAGCAAAAATAGGGGGAAGCCTCATGGCTAGCAATGCTTTAAAGAAAAACAAACTTTTATTATTTGGTTAATAAATGAAAGCTTTAAGTCTTAGCAATGTACTGGCCAGGAGGGAATGTGAAGTTGAACGAGATGCTTTGCTTGGCCTTGAAGAGTCCTACTGGGTGCTTCTCAGCGCCTTCCAGGGACAGTTGCTGCACACCATCACACACTGACACCTGCCCTCTGCCCTAACTGTTTAAACTGGAGCCAGAAATCCAAAGATGTGGATTCTGGAACTGAAGCCAGAAAATGTGTTGGATGCAGAATTCTCATAAGGCCACTCTCGCTGTTACTCTCTGTGCCAACATGGCACCAAATTCCTGGAAACTGCTCCAGAATACCTTTTCCTACATCCTTACTTAATTTTCCAAAACCCTGTGGCACATCAGAATCTGCTACAGGGTTTTGCAGCAGCTGAGTAGTAGGCTGAACCCCCCATTGCACTCTGACCAGACAGAACAGCCCCTTCTCCGTCTATCAATCAGACGTAGCCATAATGTTGAATTTGGAGAAGGAGTTTTCCCCTGGTGAAATAGAAACCACTTTTGAAAACCACTGAAGAGGTTATCTGAGCTATTTTCCAGCTCCAATATTTGGTGACATAGGATTGTTTTCTGTGATTAAGAGTCCACTTGTGTAGGGTCAGTGCTCACAGAAAGATTGTCCCAAAACTCTCCTTACCTCGTTCAGGAGATTGTCATCATTGAAGGAAAATAGCAGAGCCAAGTCCTTCAGTTGCCCAGACCCATGTAACTGACAATGGCTGACTCATTCAACAAATATTTACTGAGAACTGCAGCATGACAGCAGTGTGCCAGCTGTTGACTTCGTGAGAATCGAGAATTGGGCTCCATGGAAACTCCCCAGAGCCCGGGATTTAACAGTACTTTGGGTCAGGCTGACCTGGGCTCCAGCCTGGGCTCATTGTCTGTGCAGTCACTAAAGGTGGCTCACTCTTTCTGAGCCTCAGCCTCCTTGTCTGTAAGAACAATGTTGTGAATATCCACGAGTCTTGCTGAAAGTGCACAGCACAGTGAGTGTGAAAACACAGAGCACATACTCAATGCTCAAAAAATGTCATGATGATTACTGTCATCAAGTTCAGTTGCTTAGTCTCTCTCCCCTGAACTATCTCAGGCCTCTATAAACTAGTATCTCTGACTTCCGTTATCACCCTTCCCCTTCATCTTCTGACTGGGCCAGAGGGATCGTTCTTCATTCTTATTCATGCTTGAAGGCCAAATTCAAATGTCATCTCCTCTGCTAAGGCATTCTTTATTCTCAGAAGCAAAATTAAACTTTGAGATTCCCAGTGCATACTTCTGTTTTTTTCCATTATAGCAATTGATACATTGTATACATTCATTTATGCAGCAAATATTTATTGACTGTCTGCCAGTGCCAAGCCTTGCTCTAAGCCCCAGGGGATACATCAGGGACACCAGACAATAGCTTGTTTGTGTGTCAGTCTCTGATCCCCCAGTCCCCACATGGTGAGAGAGAAGGATCCCAGCTGCATTCCTCCACCCAGCTAAATGTCTCAACCAATGTGCTCAACAGGAGTTTTCTCAAATGGGCAAGTGAATCTGATAGCTATGCCTGTGGTTACTGAATCTGCAACAGTGGATGTACAAGAGCTGCCTTCCTACAGTGGATTGGGAATCCACAGGTGGCTGGACAAACCTTGAGTTGCCTTTCACAATTCATGGGTTGCAACATCCCAGCCCTCAGCTCCACACCCTATTAACTGCATGTGTGGCTAGGATCAAAGGCAGAAGAGAAAATCAGGGAAGAGATGGAAGACACGGTAGAGGTTCACACATGTTTTAAACTTCAAAATTTGATGAATGGCTAGGGACCTATGGAGACCTACAGGAACCCTAAGTTAACATCAGGGGCACACACCTGGGGCCCCATGATTGGTCCAGCCACTTGGATCAGGCCCTTGGACAAACTCCTGGGAGAGACCGCAGCCCCAGACTCTTCCAAGAGGATATTAGCAAGGATTTATATTTCTGCTCCAGCCCCCTCTCACCTTCTAGCATTTGGAAAAGACGTCATAAGAGCCCGCCTGGCCACAAGGGAACAGCAGCTAAAGTAGGGGGCGAATAGAACAAAGAGAGCTCAGCTGATGTGCAACAGCTCTCTCCCCGGAGGATTCCTCCTCTCACACTCCAGTGCCATTTAAGGCAGAGCCAGGGAACAAAAGAATAATAGGGAAGGAACTAAGTGGCTAAAATGTTCCAATCCCCAAATCTCATTATCAGCTTGTGGCACTGCCCGGATACCTGTGGTTAAAGGCAGAGAAGCTGATGCACCATCTACAGGAAACATGAGGCCAGCACAGGTCATGAATCAAAAGCTTGAGGGGTGTGTGTGTGTGTGTGTGTGTATGTGTGTGTGTGTGTATGTGTATCCATGTTCTCATGTAGGTACACACAGTCAGGGAGCATTATTTCAGGTCTACTCTGTTTCCAGTGTCCTTCTGCTAATAACAACTGATAGTAAGTTGGGGGTGGGGGCAAGAAAAAGGAAAAGGAATGAATAAAATATTGCCATGGGTGGCTTGAAGCAAAGCAAATCCAAATTCCCCAAAGCAGCTCAGCTGCTCTCAGAGTTTTCTTAGAAAGGCAACCACCAAGACTAGCATTCCAGCTTCCTTGTGCTTGAGGGTAATAATGGGCACAGAGAGCTCTGTCACCATTGTTTCTAAGGTGCAAGCGCTGCTCAGAAAAGATTCTTACCAAACCCTTCAAGTTTCAGATAATATCTGTAATCTGATGCTGCTTTTCACTTAGCACTGTGCTGGGCACAGAGCAAGTACCAGGCATAGACTCATTGAATATATGAATGAATGAATGAATGAATGAGTAAGTGAGTGAATGAGATCAGGGGAAAGCTGTTTCCATCAGAAAACATTAAGGCTGAGTATGGAGGGGGAAAGGGAGGTCAGAAGGATAAGACGAGCTGGACCACTGAGTTGTCTTAGACAAATCAATAGCATGGTATAGGTATGGCCCACTCTTTATTTGCAAGTCACAAGGGGAGCTACAGAGATATAAGACATCAGCTTGTCCTCAGGGAGCATAGGATCCAGAGCTGAGGGCCAACGTGTGCACGAATGTTGGTGAACAAAAACAACAACGGTCACAAAAAGCAGCACAGGGAAGTGACAGCAACAGAAGCTCCAGTAAGAAACAGCACAGGACAAAATGTAGGCATCAACAGCAAGGGTCCTCCAGATTGCAAGGGCACTTTTATTCAGGACTCTGGCAGAGGGGTGCAGAGGCTCCAGGAAGAGCAGCACCCACGTGGCCTTTCAGGCAGCAAGAGGACAGCTGGAACCCCTGGCTCCACAAGGTACCTCTACCTCCTATACCTGTTGACCAATCCTGCCATCTCAAAGAGTCCAGTGCTGATGGCGAAGGGATTTTTGTAACGCCTTTATATAGATGAGTTAATGTAAAGGCTTTCCAACATAAGCATGTTTTTCTGTTCCTTCTCTCTGACCTTGGCATTTTCTTTCTCCATTCCAGGCTCAGTGCTGTCCTGTGGCCAGGTTTGCCTCTCATTTGTCAATGTTATTATTGAATTTTCAAATGCCAGTAGTACACATAAATCAATGGCTTTCTTCTCCCTACTGGCATATCCCTGCCACATGTGGTCATTCATTTTTTTAATAAGTCCTCCTCTCCTTTCACCCATTTATAAAAATGCATCTTGTTCCCCCACCACCGTCCATCACTCGGTGAGCCCAGCTATTTGTTGCCCCTGAGTGCTTATTCATCAACGTTTTCAAAAGCAAAATCACTCTTCGCCTCCTGCTCTTATTGTGCCATCAATCTTGACCGGAAGATCAATAAACTTCGCTTCTGCAATTTCCCCCCCCTTTCTGAGCTGACTCTCTCCAAAGTGCAGTGTTTTTATTTACATTTTTAACTGATCATCAGCAGAGGGGGGACAGCAGTGTCAGGGAAGCGAAGGGCTTTCATTTGCTCCCGAGGCAGCAATAACCATCCATGCATCCGTCATTTAACACGGTAACCCAGTGAAATGGATACTCGACTCTTCCCTGCCCAGGGTCCACCCGCGTAAATCATAACCCAAGGAAACAAAAGCCTGGCCTGAGTAGTGTGTCTTGCCGGCAGGCAGGCAGGGAACGAGACTGAGTGACTCACCCTCTCCAAGTCTGGTTGGAGGAGAGGCACATGGTTTCCAGGAATTTCTTTGCATTGTTTTTATATGCATTAAGGGAAAATTTAAATAAAGGGATCTAAAGTGTGGAGAAAATGAAAGAAGGCTGAATTTGAAATCGGCAGACATATAAGGCCAGGCTGGCAAAGGGGCCTTGAATTCACTGGCTCATTAAATCTCCTTGAGGCTTGTAGACACATCAAGTTCACAGGGCTCTTGCCTGCTGTTAATGCTTGCAGCGAGATGGGGCAATGTCCAAACTGCAAAGTTCCACGAGGCAAGTGAGCCGCCTATGACGTCAGCAGGATTTTTGTTTAACCCACCCTAAGAGCACTTCCTCAAGTCTGAACTAAAACACAGTACGATAATAAGGATTTCACAACCCAGCATCCATTGAGGCTTAAAGTATGTCGTCTTTCTTCGTTTGGTTTTTCCATTACTACTGAAATTTTTGAATTGCTTAAGGGCATCGGGTAGTCAGGCTGGCTAACCTACTCAGGAAGCTTGCCAGGTGATCACTAAGAACTGTAAAGTGTTAATGGTACCCTCTCTCCCACCACTAGTGTTCTCAGCTTAATGAAGAATTATACAGACTAAAGGAAGCTGGGGAAAAGGACTCACACTTTTGTACATGTACCTGCTCCAGGTGCTCCACATCTGCTACCATGCAGATTGTTACTGTAACTCACCAGGTAAGTTCTGTGTCCATAATTCAAAGGTGAGTCAATTGCCATACCTTGCCCAAGCCACAAATTTTGAACATAGCTCTCTGATTCCAAAGCCTTTTCGTTAGCTAATACGATCTCAAGTCCTCAGGAGTCATCTGACTCAGATCAGGGAAGTCCACAAAGGAGTTCTATGGGGAGTGCCTGCATCTGATCTAAGAGGACAACCTCCTTTTCCACTCCTAGAATCATCAAACTCCTGTCATAGGTTTTGGTGACAATGGAAATTCAGGGTGCAAGAGTTAAAGCGGCCTCAAGAGTAAGGCATCCAAGACCCAGTAGGGCTGGAGGAAAGCAATGCATTGCATGATGGACGATCTATTCCAAAGTGGAGCTGGGTGGCCACTGCTCTTGAGGAAGTCCCTTCCCCTTCCTGAGCCTCAGCTTTCTCATCTCCAACATTAGGGAGTTGGACTCAATGATGCCTAAGGAGAGCCTAGATGTGAAATTGCTATAATCCCATCAACGTTTCCATTGACATTTTTGGCAAAGGTAAGTAGCTTGGGACACACAGAGCTGACCCGAGTATGGCATCTTCAGATATGAAGCCCTCACTGTCTTCCACTCTGTGGGACCCCAGAGTGCCAGGATCGAGAGAATTTCCAGTGGCACTTGGCAAATACATGCTGAATTCTCTCTTTAATCTCTTCAGTTATAATATGGGAGAAATCAGATTTGATGGAAGACATTGTTTGAGGGGCTTTAGATATTTGGATTCACATTTTTGAATTTCATGGGGAAGTAAAGTTTTGAAATTAAAAACTATAACGTGGGCCAGGCATGATAGCTCATGCCTGTAATCCCAACACTATGGGAGGCCAAGACAGGTGAATCTCAAGGTCAGGAGTTCAAGACCAGCCTGGCCAACATGGTAAACCCAATCTCTACTAAAAATAAAAAATAAAACAATTAGCTGGGCGTGGTGGAGGCGCCTGTAATCCCAGCTACTTGGGAGACCGAGGCAGGAGAATCGCTTGAAGCCAGGAGGCGGAGACTGCAGTGAACCAAGATCACACCACTGCACTCCAGCCCAGGTAACAGTGCAAGACTCCATCTCAAAATATATACATATATCTGTATATGAGATAAGTAAAATCTTTGGGGCCTAACATAGTGTTGCCAATTTTTTAATTGGCTCCATGAGGGCAATAATAACAATGACAATCTGCTGTCACCATTATATCACAATGAACAAACATTTTTACTCCCAATGCTAAAAGAAGGAGGTAATCACTAGAGACAGGCACCAGTCCACAGACTATCGTTTGGAACAACTGGGCTAATCCCATTTACCTATCAAACTAAAAAAGGTGTGTTCAAGGAGAGAGACTGTGTAGTGAGGATAGTGAGGACCATGCTGATGATCTCATCTTTGAGTTGCATGCATGCTTAGTGTACAGCTCACTAACACACACATTACTTGTTTTTTTTTTTTTATTGTTAAGTACATAAGTCTCTGTCCCTTTAATGAGACTATACATACCTTAAATACTGGGACCATGTCTTCCTTTGGATTTTTCATCACCAAGTAGAATTAATCTTGTTACTGGGTTGTGCCTTTCTGAGATTGGAGGATGAGCTCATTTATGTGGCTAAACTGAGCAGATGGTAAGAGTGGGCTGAGGCGAAACGGACAGGTTCCTGGAGGTCATGTCAGTTGAACCTATGGATGTACAAGCAGCCAGGTCCAGAGCTCTGGGCACAGACCCTGGGCAGCTTGTCCAGCTACTTCCTAGTCCCTCTGGAGCCCACAGCTACCACTAATCTAGACAGGGCTGCTGAGGGAGCCACGGAACCAAGAGAAAATAGAGATTCTAACCAGAGAAATCTAGAAACACCACTGCCTGTGCCTTGCTTACCTCGTGAGAGTGACGTAAGGAGAAATAGGACCCTCAATCAATTACCATCGGCTCCAAAATGGCTGACTTGAGCGAACACAGCAGAAGATGCTGTGGCTCATCAGCTCTGTGTTCTAAGTTAATCCCAGGAAAGCACTAGAAAATACACAACTTTGCCTGAACACCAGCCAAGCTGTCAATCTTGGGGCTGCTTCAGTCCTGGGCACCAGGCTTATGCAACTTCAACTGTTTTGCTAATAGGCCAGAAATAAACAATGAGTGACTGGTCATTTTTAAAAGCCAGCTCCCCTGCAAGGGAAAGAGAGAGGAAGCCAAGGGGCTGAGGGAGGAAGTGCCTGCCAAGATAATAAATACAAACCAAAATCTCCAACATTTCGTGGTTTGACACTTAATTGATTAACTAATTTGAGGCAACAAGATTTAGTGTTCCTGCAGATTAGCGTGGAAGGGGTGATTATAGCTAAAGCTCCCATCTCCAAAGACTGTGGCCGCTGCAGCTCCTCACGGGCCAACGCTGTATTAAAGCCCACATATTATGACCCAGAGATACAAAAGGTTTTTTGGAACACGTCCCTTTTCAGCTCTGCGTGCTGGGATTGCTCTGGAAAGGTCATTTGGTGCCTTATCAGCATAGACAAAATCCCCTGCCTATAATGTATGTGTTTATTCTCAAATTAAATATATTAATGTATTATTTGTTCTTAAAATGTCATGGAATAGATAGTGAGCTTAGCCCTCCTGGCAGACCTTTGAAGCTTAAAGAGTAATGTAATAATAGTACATTAATCCATAGGCCGTTCAGTCATCTCCCTGCGGAGGCCCCGGCCTCTGGTACGTGCTCCAAAATGCTGGATTTTCTGCACATGTTCCTAAGAGTCTATTTCTTCAACATCAGCTGGTGTGATAGAGCGGGTTCTACTGAAGCTAAGAAAAGGCAGGTACTTCTATTATTTAGATGGAATAATCCTACCATGAACTTGAAAACAGGCATTTGCTTATGTTCCCCAGAGTGAAAAAAAAAATAGGGAAATTGGAAAGGGAGCCTAGAAGCAATAAAACTTTCTTTCTTTGCCAATCTCCTTTGGCCAAGTTTTCACAGGAAGCATAACTGAATGTGCTGTGTGATCCCAGCATAGGGGGCTGGAGATCAGATTGGCCCAAGAGGTGGTAAATGCAACTGTAGTCAACAATAGCATATACAGTGCTTAGGTGGGGCCTTGGCTTGGTGCTGCCAGCCCCTCGATGTTGGGAGGCACAGACAGGAAGGAGGCGGAAGATTTTAAACCCAAACGCCCTTACATCTGCTCCAGCAAAAAGTAAACAGGTCTGCTTGGGTGTTACCGAAGTAATTCTACCTCCATCCTTGGACCACTCCATTCTTCTTACTTCTGGCGTTTGTAGCCCCAATTCAACTGGACCTTGGACTGGATTCTAGTTGCATCTCCACTTCCTGCCTCATCCCAACCTGATATCTGTTGATGTGTTCACTTCCAGCTCTGACCTTGGGCTCCCAGCCTGTGTTTCATGAGTGTTTCAGGTTGAATGTGGGGCTACGCCTTCACCCTCCTGGGTTTACTGTTGGGCTTCTCCATACCAAGTAGCTAAAAGTCTTAGGTAGGGTCCCCTGGAAGCTGACTTTGAGAAGTGCATGATTAATCAGAAAGCTATCTACCTCTAAGGAGGCAAGGAAAGCAGGATTGAACATGGGAAGCTGATCCGAAATTAAGGCTTCAAACCAGTCCTGGAGCTTTGGATCTTGGAAGGTCCTTGGAAGGCCTTTGGTCGTCTTGGACCTTGGAAGAAGCCATTCCCTGGGCAGGGCAATTCCCAGCAACTGTCCATTTGTCATATGTCAGCAACCAATGTTCCCAGAAGCCAATGTTCTCAGGAGCCGATGTTCCCAGCAGCTGGGGGACAGAGACATTGCCCCAGAAGAGGGGCTGTGCCTAGGAGAAACGTCACAGTATGCACTACATGTAGTGCTCTCTCCTGTTGGGTGTCTCCAGACTACCCTTCAGCCTTTTCCTGAGAAATTAACCTACTTTCTACTCTAACCAGCAGTTTTGTCCCTCTGCTGCCCTCTGGTGGCTACCGATACAACTACCCCAAGCAGTAAAGCCCACTGGACCCAATGTGCCAAAGTGTGAGTCCATATTGCACAATGTGCAGTGAGAATTGGTGACCACCAATCTCTTCTTATAAGTCAGTGGGCACTAGCAAGATGCCAAAATGTTACTGACACTGAAGAGAGCCTTCTCTCTACGTTTTTCTTTCACTCTGTCAGGAAATGAAATTATATGCCCTTAGACCTTCATTTCTTTAAGTCTTGAAGGCTTTGGGGTCTTTAGGAGGTTCCTGATTAAGATAGATTACTCTTGGGATGGTGGCAATATCATTCCTTATTAAATAGTTTCCTGGTAGGATTCATTGAGAGCACGACCTTTCAGGGAATAGAATGTGAGATATGGGAGTAGAGAGGAATCAGTTACAGACGTTCACCACTTCTGCATAACCAGGGCTGCCCAACGTTGATCCAGTGGCATTCCCTGCTTTGCAAACTCTAGGGATATCTGTTTTTCAGGAGGCAAAATTAGGTATGATGTAAAGGAAACAAGGATCAGAGTTACTGGATCTGTCTTCAAGTCCCAGTTCTGCCACTTACTGAGTATGTAGTATTGCAATTAACACTACACTATCACTTACCCAAGGATCAGTTTCTGCATCTGCAAAATGTGATAATACCTCCTCAACAAGCTGTTTGCAGGAGATTAAATTTGGTGCACATGTCAAATCACACTGTAAAGTGCTGTGTTATTCAATAACTTCCAGAACAGTCAGAGACCAATTTTAAGACATTTTCTGATGAACTCCAAAATGTCTTTCTCCAAAACACAAGGACCAAAGTGACTGAGTACTATTTTTTTTTTTGAGACAGAGTCTCACTCTGTTGCCCAGGCTGGAGTGCAGTGGCTCAATCTCAGCTTACTGCAACCTCCTCCTCCTAGGCTCAAGCAATTCTCCCACCTCAGCCTCCTGATTAGCCACGTCAACAGGCACGTACCACCATGCCAAGCTACCTTTTTGTATTTTTTAGTAAAGACCATTTTACCATGTTAGCCAGGATGATCTTGATCTCCTGACCTCATGATCTGCCCTCCTCAGCCTCCCAAAGTGCTGGGATTATAGACGTAAGTCCTGAGTACTATTAATACAAACCTCAACCTGACACACCAACTTTTCTGTGGATTCAGGTAAGTCCATCCAGAGAGTGAAATGATTTTCCACAGCAATCACTAAAAAACATGAATACCATTCAGGTGTGAAGATAATCTACGTGGAAATATGCAAAGGTTACCATGAACCTTGCTATATCTTTGTATATTCCCAAAGTTACTTCCTGATGTGGAAACAGGAGGAAATCTTTGGGGGATGGTGCAGCCTTCCACCTAGGCTTCAGGTAAAGCTGAGAGGTGTGTCAGCTAGAACGGAGGCTGTGTGCTCACCCTAGAAGGGTCCACTCTCCTCCGCAAGTGCTTTCCAACTGGGGGGGAGGGGCAAACTGCAGTTTCTTTTTTTTTTTTTTTTAATGCAGAAGATATCTCCACAACAGAACTGAATCATCAGACTGTTGAGATATGTTGAGAGAATGTTTTTAATCGATAAAGGACTTCAGACAGGTGAAGGCAGGGATGAAGTTAGGTCTTTGGACTGGATGTCTGAAAGTAAAATCACTACTGAGAGTTAAAGATGCACCAGAGCCCACCAGGTTATGCGGACATCACACCTCTCTAATATAGAATGGGATAGCAAGAGAAGGCTGGGTCCTTGCATACATATTGTTTGTAAGAAATTTTGTAAATTAATTTTTAAAACTAACTCTCAAGTGTATGCATAAGTGTATATGCCCACACATACCAATATACAATATATGATCCAACATATGTCACATATATGCCCGACACTTAACTGAAAACTACAAATATTGTTGTCAAGAATGCAGGCAAGAATCAGAAAGAAGTAAGAAAATATGTCTGAAAAACTAAGGCATACATCACAAAATCGAGCTTCCCATGTGCTTATTGATGCCTTACTCAGAATAGATGTTATTTTAAAAGTTAGAAGGAAAAGAAAATTTAAAATTATCAGAAAATTAACTAAAATGGAAAGATACTGAAACAATAATGAAAACTGAAATAAACTGAAACTGAAAAAGAAGGCATGTGTATATGCGTGCATGCACATGTGTAAGAAACAGTCATAGGAACTCAAAAGGGGCCATTTACAGTCAGGGCAAACAGCTTCAAGAGGTCCAGAAAGCACCCTGACATCACTGTGCAGTAAAACAACAGCCCCTTTAGTGATGCTGAGGCAGTAGGAAGCACTTGGCATATGTATGTATGTTTAGTGCAGGGTACTTTGTTTAGGCAGAAATGAAAGTGAATAGCTTGAAATTATATTCATTGAGAATGCTTTTTTTTTATTATTTTTGAGATGGAGTCTTGCTCTGTCACCAGGCTGGAGTACAGTGGCACAATCTCAGCTCACTGCAACCTCCACCTCCTGGGTTCAAGTGATTCCCCTGCCTCAGCCTCTCAAGTAGCTGGGACTACAAGCACGTGCCACCACGCCCAGCCATTTTTTTGTATTTTAGCAGAGACGAGGTTTCACCATGTTGGCCAGGGTGGTCTCAATCCCCTGACCTCGCGATCCACCTGCCTCGGACTCCCAAAGTGCTGAGATTATAGGCGTGAGCCACCTCACCTGACCAAATATGCTTTTTTTTTTTTTATGTTTGTATACAGAAGACAATAAAACTTCAGGTGTCATGAAAATCTACAAGGGTAGAGTATGTCATTTTCCCAAAGCTGGCGTGTGAGTGTGTGTGTGTGTGTGTGTGTGTGTGTGTGTATGTGAGAGAGAGAGAGAGAGAGAGAAACCTCCACTACTTTTACCAAAGAGATGAAGAAATGTGACTAGAACTGAAATACACATTTTGTAGAGAAGTGAAAGCAAGAGTAAATGCTGGTGCTACATCTGCTCCAGGATCCACTGTTACCATCAAGGTTCTTAGAAAATTCCCAAATATAAGCAGTCACATGGCGAGAGCAGACACAGGAAATGACACTGTTTGCCAAGAGAAGCCATTTCCATTGACTCCACAGACATCAGTGGGTCAGGCTGTTCCCCAAACCATCTTCTGGATCTCTGTTTTAATTTATTTATGTATTTGTACAGCCAATGGGAAGATATGTGGGCAAATGTCAACTATTTAAATATTTTGAGACCGACCATGGTGAGAGCCACGATTTTCATAGATTATTTCCTTTCTGAAGCAGCCAGCACGGGGGCCCCAGGAAACAGCATAGCTTTTGTCTTCATAACAGTGAGCAGACCTGCTTGTCTCAAAAGGGTCTGGAAGGTATTAGTCCACGTTCCCGCACTTCTCCACATCCACAGCTGCCGGGGGTACTGAACTGAGCTCCAGAGGAGCTGGGTCAACTAGAAAGTGGGGCCTCTTAAAACACAGAGCACAGGGCAGCAGTGGAGGGAAACAATTATCATTTTTTCCCTTTTGCAGATTTTTCTGAACCTAGGCCTTGCATAACAATAGAGACTCCAGAATAATCTAAACCGAGGGCCATCATCCAAGTCACTTGGCCAGCCAGGCTTGAAAGAGAGCTGTCCAGAAACAGCCAGGATTTCAGCCCCGTAACTGGCAGCACGCACATCTACGTGATGGCAGAGGGATCGGAGAGGAGTCTTTTCCCACATAACCCTTGTTCGTGGAACCATAAAGGTCACAGAAAAAATACCAGGCTGAGCTCCTTTCCTCTGTTTCTGTAATGGTATTAGCAACGACTCTTTCTTACTCAATCGCACTCCCAAAGGATTTTCAATAAACTTTTTATGTGCCATAACTGTTACATTAAATAAAGCTGAAAGTATTGAGTAAACCGACTGTAAATCACTTTAGATGCCTTGGAATTACATTAAGTGTGAGAATTATAGATCTTTTGCTGCTTGCAGAAACAGAGGAACGACAGAGCCAGGGATTTTTATGCTGCCAGCCTTTTGAAGATTCTTAAAATTATTTCTTTATGCTCCACGACAGCCATCTCTTGTAAATGACTTGTTCAGGGGCAAACGAGGGGCAGGGAGGGGAAGAAAGAGCAGTTGGTTTGGGGCTAACAGGGAAAAGATGCCTTGCAAAAGGGAAAACAGAGATAGCCCTGTGTTTTCTCTCCCTTTCAGACTCAGTTACTATAGGCTTGAACTTTTCATTTTTAAAAAATGTTTTCAAGTTTGTACATTTTTAATGGAATGATGATGGATGTGAGCCAAACAGTGTTTCATGGGGTGCATGTGCCTGTCCACAAACGCACACTCTGTTCCCTGGCTTCCGAAGCCTGTTCCATTCCATTCTCACCAGCTGTTATTTTTGTGAAGTTAAAACTCTTGCTTTTATGGTATTCCCGTTCAACCAAGGCCTTACAGGGTCAGGTCTGTGTTTTAAAGGGACTTGTCAGACTGCTGGAAATGGAGGAAGTTTGGAGCGAATGTTGATAAAAACGGGAAATCTCCCAGACTGATGCTCCGCAGTGCCTCCTTTGATGTCCAGGCAGGTTTGATTTTGTTTGGGGAAACAGTTTAAGGCTGCTTTCCAACTGTCCGCATGGCTTTTCTCATCATCCAGTCCCAGCAACAAAATAATGATCTGGGGATGGTGACATCAAGGATGAGTGCCACAAGAATCAACGTGATGTCAGGAACTTATAGTCAGGTTCCCTTCAAGAAGAGCAGAGGCTGAAAGAAATCGACGTCATGCCAGATGTATACTGAATAGTTCACAGAAATTCATAAAAAGGTTAGAGGCATGGTCATGGGGGGAAAAGAAGTCTGAATTTATATGCCCCAGTCTAACAGTGGGAAGCATTAAAAGCCAGAGGATACCAGAACATGAAGCTAACCTGTGACCTATTAATTTAATTAGATCAACCGCTAAAGACCCTATTCCTATGTTGTTATCTGTTATTTTTTTTTAATCAAAAAATAAAAATCTCTGCTTCAACCGGTTGATGGATATGTAAGTATTGGGGACTAATATGTCACTCACATGATTTGGGCTCATAACTGGAGTCAGGGAGACCAGATAACCTTACCGTAAATAGCAGAAAACAGTCAAAGAGGCAGTGAAATGCAGTGAGGATTTTGTAGTATAAGTCATAACATTTCAGGAACTTGGAGAGGGATGGTGATCGGAGGGAGCGGAAGTATTCATGGAAGAGGAGCTACCCAAGCCTGTGCTTATTGGATGGACTGTTCTACAGCTTATGGAGAAATTTCAGAGGAAAGAAAGCAGCAGTGAAAAGCAAATGACTGCAGGATATGGGGGGATAAAGAGAGGAAGGAGGAGGGAGCCACTGAAGTCAGTGAGGTGGGGTGGGTTGCAGGGGTGCCTTGAACACCTGGCAGATCCCGTAGGCCCAAGGAAATAGGGTTTTCTCTAGCAGGAAAAAGCAAAGAAATCAATGTCTGTGTGAATTTCTACCAACATTCTGGCCACTGGCCATGGCACCAGTTATACCTGCCTTGACTGAGGATTGCATCCAGGCCAACAAGAGGCTGAGGTTGAAATGGAAAGGGCTCATGCTGGAAAAGCCTGTGAGAAGGACCAGACCACAACGCTGGGGAGGCAACAGAGAAAGAGGAGTAGGAGGGAAGGTGACACTGCCTGTCCCCAGCCCTTACCTCACCCAGGAAGCCATGCAGTGACGTCCAGTTAGGTCATGGAGCGTCACTTGCCCCAAAGCAATGCCTTGGGAATCCCAGTATCTGGGTTTTAACCTTGACACTGACACTGACTGGTTATATGACATGGAGCAAATTACTGTCCTGATCTTGGGGACTCTGCTAGAGGCTGGGTGATCTGGGAAGTCATTTTCTTTCTATTGTGTGTGTGTGTGTGTGAGAGACAGTCTCACTCTCTGTGGCCAGGCTGGAGTACAGTGGTGCGATCTCAGCTCCCTGCAACCTCTGCCTCCTGGGTTCAAGCAGTTCTCTTGCCTCAGCCTCCCAAGTAGCTAGGACTACAGACATACATCACCACACCCAGCTAATTTTTTGTATTTTTAGTAGAGACAGGGTTTCAGCATGTTGGCCAGGATGGTCTACCTCTCCTGACCTCGTGATCCACCCGCCTCGGCCACCTGAAGTGTTGGGATTATAGGCATGAGCCCCCGCGCCCGGCCTGGGAAGTCATTTTCAACTTGAACTATTCCAATGGCTGTGGCCACTTTGCCTTGCTCTGTCCCTAAATAACAGGCCAGAGAGAGTAGAGCAGAGCCCTCTTCTTTGGCTGTAGGACCAAAGGCTGCAATGAGATCTGCTGTCCAAATCCATCCATATCGAATCAGAGAAAGTGCTTCTTCACTGAGATTTCTCCACTGCCTACTAACTGAGCCTTTGTTTAAGCTGCCCCAGAGCCTCAACGTCCACTTTGTAAAACGAGGAAGCAATTAATGAATGGAAGTGCCTCCAGTTGCGAGTGCTGGTTATCTCCTGGGGGGCACCTTATCCGGTTTATTCATCACCTATGGCTATGCAGGTAGGTTCACAGATCTCAGTTGCCTGTGATGTAGCTTAAGGAGCCAGAAAGCCTATGTGCCAGGTTCTCCCTGACTGTCCTCAGAGGTGGGCGGATCACGAGACTCTCAAAATAACATCCATGTGCACTGCAAGGTTCACTGTGACATCAAGACTATAAGAAAGCATAGATACATGTGTTAACATTTTAGTGAACAAATAAATGAATGAATGAATAAGTGCAAATTCAGGATGGCTCCTTAAGCAGGGTGGATTCTGAATAAGACAGCCAACACTAATCCATACCCAGCACCTCTGCTTCCTATACAGATATGGAGACGAAATATGTGAAAATTCAACAAATATTTATTGGGGCTGACTCTGAGCCCGAAACTTTCTGGGCTGGAAGATAAAACAGTGAATTAAAACGGGCAGAGTACTGGCTCCATGGCATCATATCCCAGAGGGGTGACAGCCAGTGAATCAGTTTAACACACAAGTGCAACCATTTCAGAGAGTGAGGAAGACAAGTCCTAATTTGGGGGATGGGAGTGGTGATATGAAGGCAGGACATACAGGACAGGCAGCCAAGGAACTCACCATGGAGGAGGTCACATCTGAGTTGAGGTGACCAGATCTGAGTTGAGGTGATCAGATCGTATCTTAATGGTGATAAGATATTGTACCTTGCAATTCTGTCAATATTTAAGTCCAAATGTTCTTTTCAAGAAAGTCACCCCAAGCACTTGCTTTCCAGTCTGGGTGACAAATTGAGACTCTGATTCTACAGAATGTTTTAAAAATTAGCCAGGCATAGTGTCACATGCCTGAAGTCCCAGCTACTCCAGAGGCTGAGGTGGGAGGATCACATGTACCCAGGAGTTCAAGGCTACAGTCAGCTATGATTGCACTACTGCACTCCAGCCTGGGCAACAGAGAGAGACCCGGTCTCTTAAAAAAAAAAATTGCTCAGCTCAGTGCAGTTATCTCTGTATATGAATGATGAGTGATGCATTTAACATTTGAATCTTAAATAAATTATATACAATAATTATGAGAAACAAAAACAAAATATTCCCAGGAGAAAGCGCATCTCTGGGCATCCACAGGTGCCCATGTGAGCAGGTCACACCCCAAACTCTTCAGCACCCCTGGAGAAACAGTACCAAAAGCGCTGCTTTCTGCAGAAACCCCATACAAACCACCACACCTCCCAGAGTCACATTCTGATGAGGAAATCATTAGCAGAAAACGCTCCCAGTGGGAACCCCTTCTGTATTGCTGATCTTGTAAATCGTCTGAATTCAACGTGTCACAGGCATGTCTTACAATACACAAGATAATGCCCAGATTTTGTAGTGCAAAGGCATATTAACCTTTGTGGACTCTAGCAGGGTTCCGACAAAGAATGTCTGGTAAAAACTGCAGGGCTCATGGTAATTGCTTGCCATGCCGGTAAGCGATCCAGAGCTGTGTGAAGATAAGGAGAAACTGCTCAAGGCAAGTCACCTGGGTTTTATTATGCTTGCCCTAAAAAATAATTAGCATGGTCTATGAAATCATACTGTGAGGAGTTTGTAGGGCTATTTTTTTTTTCCCCAAGAAGGAAATTATAACCTACCTAGCTTTTCTTTGTACAAGAAGATTTAGGGGCTGTGTGTGTGTGTGTGTGTGTGTGTGTGTGTGTGCTTCCCTGACAAGCAAAGATAAATGGAAAAGTTGATGTTAAAATAAATACCATGTCAGAAGCAACAAGGAGTGTTCAGTGTAAACACAGCTGTTACCCCCGCTCTGTCCAAGCCAGGGCAGAGCCACACCCAGGAGGCTGACCCCCAAGCTCTCTGTGTTGCTCTGTGAAGGTGGCATCTTTAGGAAATGTTACTTTTATTTAGTTAATAAAATGTATGTTTATGCTCTCGTATATGCATATTCCATCTCCTTTTGACCAGGAAAAAAAACTAATGAAAAATGTTTTCTAACTCTTCATTGCCCACCTCCAAAACAAACCAGGCCAGATGCTGAGACCTCGCGTTGCTTAGTAGCCTGGACTTGCCCAAGGGGACTGGAAATTGTACCCAACCTTGCATAAGAGAGGAAGTTCTACCCGAAGTCTGAGCAAACCTCAAGACCAGAGGAGGCCAACAGAGCTTCTACAAGAGGCCTGGGGGTCCTCTGGGTGTCCTCAGCACTGCACACCTCAGTCCCCTGAACTGCCCAAGGCCACCAAGCAACCCAAGGCCTCAGCATCTGGCCGGGTTCATTTTGGGAGTGGGTACTGGAGAGTTAGAAAATATTTCTGATTAGTTTTTTCCCAGTCAAAAGAGGATGAAATATGCATATACTAGAGCATAAACATGCCTGTGTTAACTAAATGGAAGTAACATCTAAAAACACTGCCTTCACAGAAACATGTTCATTTTCAGCACATAGACTAGATTGTCCTAGCAGTTCAGCAGGTTTTCCGTCATGAATTTGATGAGTAAAAGTCAGTTCAGATTGTTTATTCCCTAAAACTCCTGGACACTCAAATCTCCGGAGAAGAAGGTGGCTGCTTAGCACAGAAAGTGTCTGGACCTCATTGCTTTTTGTAAAGAAGGAAAGGAGCTGAGCTTCAGTTCCAGCACAAGATGAGTGTGAGGCAGGAGAGGGCTGTCTCCTCCGTTGGGGTGGCCACAGGTTGCCTTTCTGTGGAAAGAGCCCACCCTCCAAACCAGGAGAACAGAGTGGCATCCCACCTGCAGGGCAGAGTTGGTCCACCTTAGGTAGTCCCTGTAGTAGTCCATTTTCACACTGCTGATAAAGACATATCAGAGACTGGGCAATTTACAAAAGAAAGAAGTTTATTGGACTCACATTTCCATATGGCTGGGGAGGCCTCACAATCGTGGTGGAAGGCAAAAAGGAGCAAGTCACACCTTATGTGGATGGCAGCAGGCCAAGAGAGAGCTTGTCCAGAAAAACTCCCATTTTTAAAACCATCAGATGTCATGAGACTCATTCCTATCACGAGAACAGTGCAGGAAAGACCCACACCCGTAATTCCATCACCTCCCACCAGGTTCCTCCCATGACACGTGGGAATGGGAGTTACAAGATGAGATTTGGGTGGGGACACAGCCAAACCATATCAGTCCCTAACATCTCTTGGCCTCAGGTCCTCATGCACTAAGTGAGAAGGGTGGACTGTACAGCATCATGGCGTCTCACTTTGGTGAACAGCAAGGACTTCACAGTGACCTTCACCTACTTCCTCTGCCTGTTTTTTTTTTTTTTTTTTTGAGCACCTTAGGAGATTGTATGATCTGTCTGAGCAGCCATAACAGAGCACCACAGACTGATGGCTTTAACAGCAGAAGCTGGTTTTCTCCCAGTTCTGCAGGTAAGGAGTCCATGATCAAGTTGCCAACCAATTTGCCTCCTAGTGAGGACTCTCTTCCTGTCTTGTAGAAGGCCACCTTCTCATTGTGTCATCACATGGCTTTTCCTCTGAGTGCATGGAAAGAAAAAGATCTTTCTCGTCTTTATAAGGCCACCAGAACCATCAGAATTGGGCCCCACCCTTCTGACTTCATTGAACCCTAATGACCTCCTGAAAAGGCTCACTCTGAATACAGTCCCTCAAGGGGTTATTGCCTCAATGTCTGAATTTGTGGAGGGGACACTATTCGGTCCATTGCAGACACAAATGTTATCATTTATATTTCCTAGATAAGGCAAAGTTCAGAACAGCTCACCACATGGAGATCAGCCAGCAAGAGGATGGCAGAGCAGGGCCTGAGAGCCAGGGCTCCTGGCTCCAAACCCTGTGGTCGCTGCCTACACCACAGTGCTTTGTTTGAGCTCCACAACTGCAGGATCCTGAGTCACCTGGGATGATCGCCCTCTGCCCAGACTGTGTTTTGGGTCAGCTCAAAGCAGCCCCAGGTCTTCTCCATTGTAGACCAGAGCAGCGAGGGAAAGAGGCAGCCCCATGTTCCTCCAGCCTCTCCCCTGTTCACCTGTTTCCTGTGGATGACTTCAGCTCTGAAAATTCCCTTTATGGCTTCAGACACCCCTGCATTACCCTGTGAGAGGCATTTCTGCATGGCCGGGGCTGATGATTTATTTAGTTTTGCTAAGTGTTCCTTTACAGGGAGGGGGTGGAGGGTGGGGTGAAAGGAAGACGGGTCGCTGTCTTTGAAAAGCCAACGCATAAATGTTCAGGTACGTTCCTTTTTCTGTCGGCTAAGCAGCTTTCCCAGCCAAAAAAACAATCACACTGCTAGCATCTCCCAGGTCTTGAGAGAGCAGACGTATTTTATCTCTCCTTGGTGATGGCTCTGAGCAGCTAATGCTCTTGCATTTTAAGCTTGAATAAATTTTTGTCCCAGGCAGCTATACTTTGTTGCTCCTCCTGTAAAGGGCTTTGTGGCCCTAGGAAATAAACCTACTTCAAGCAAGTTGAAGGTGAAGGCTTCTTCTGCCTCAAGGCACTTCCCTGAATATGGCACATATTATTGTTTGACTATTTAGAAGCCCTAATCTTTTCCTTTGTCTTCTCATAGCTCCCTTTGTAGACAGGGGTGGCCCATGTCCCAGCTCTGACCAACGAAATAAAAGGGGGTATCTGATGATGAATTCTAGGAAAGTCAGGACTTTCCTAATAGAGACTTTCCAGGAGAACGCCTGTTGCCCTGATCCATACTAACTATAGAAATAGTTAAGAAAGATAGAGTAGAAAGATAGAAAGAGTCTAGCAAATGCAAACTGTTGAATTAACTATGAGGCAGCTGCCTTTAGGATTTTTTTCTATGTAAACTGTTTACGTATTTATATCATAAAACCACTATGGGTTTCATGTTACTTGCAGCCAAAAGCACTCCTGATACACTAGATCACAGGATTGGTACTGCTGCCAAAGAGTGTTTATCTCAACTTTAAAAAAAAATACTCTTAGGATTATTTTCATGATGAATCCAGTGCTGGCAAGTACCAGAAAGCAAAGCAGACCCCTGGTCACCCTGGGATCAAGACAAACCAACAGAGTTCCTCCTCTCTGGAGCATCTTGTGACATCAGCTATAAAACTCTTGCGTGGAGTTATATTATACCTCAGGATCACACCATCCGCTTACCTTGATTAATATTTTGCAGAAACTCTCTATGGCCTTCATCACCACATCCATTGTATGGCTGTTGCTGAGGATGTTGTATTATAATGTCTCCTGTGTGAGGATCCTGGCATATATTTTTCTGGTTTTAGTAATAAGTCACTTATTACCAGGCTGAAGAATGTGTTTCACTGGGCCTTAACTCATCAGAAAATTGTCCCCACTCTCCTGTCAGGATATAGCTGATACCCTGGATGAGGAAATTTCACCTAAATTATTATTTTTTTGAGACCCATTCTTTGCTGACTGAGTGTGAATGGGTTCCCCTCTTTCATAGCTGGACTGAGGATCTTCAACTCCTTTTATCCCAGGTGTGACTGTCAGGGAGGAGCAATGGTGGTGATTGGAATCAAAGTGGCACCATGCCAACAAGGACTGATAGTGATTGCCCACATCTCTGTTTTGGGGAGCAGACAGGGGCCTGCCTCTCAGAAATAGGACACATGGAGATTCTCATTGTTCTCAGGTGATGTCTGGGTGATGAGAAGCTGATCAGATTCTGGATGGATGGACATTAGAACACCTTTACTCCAAGCCTGGGGCAAGTAACTCCTCTTATGTGATCTGACAGCAGAGAAATCATTTACAGGGGGCTGATTTGAACAGCAGTAATGCTTTACGTGTTGTCAGTACATTTCTTTGTTGTTTGCATTGGGTTCCCATGGACACAAGGAAGAAACAAAGACCCTCTGTGCTTTGGAACTTCAAGAACCCAATCATGTGACAGATAAGGAACCTGAAGCCCAAAACAGAGGAGAACCTAGGGATCCTGCAGGTGGCACAGAGCACCGGCCAGACCCAGCGTCGCTGACTCCCAGTCCAGTGCTCTTCCACCATGAGGTCTCACCAGAATTCACAAAGTGAATCCTGTTTCTACTCACTTCTTGACAATGCCAGAGGCTTTAGGCAGTGAAAGGCACATTTCCCCTAAGGAATGAAAGGTCTTCCTCTTCTGAGTCTTCCATACTCCCTGATGCCCTCATTTTCAGCAATCTTGACTCTTGTTAAGATGGTCTCAAAATCCCTCTGTTAATTTCAACAACACTTCTCTGTTGCCACTGTCTTGTTCCATTGCTTTCTTGGTGCATTATGTAAAGGTCATGGAGATTGATAAAAGTCACAGGATACCATATCTGAAGGATGACATTCCTGGGTAGGAATAGGAAGGTAACATGATAGCAGAAGAGAGAGGTTTTGCAAATATGACAAGGACCCTGTGCTTTCAAAACAAATAAATGTTACTGGAAGCAGTCTACTCAGAGACAAATTTTTCATGTAATCAGTAATTCTCATGATAATTATCATCATAAAAGCACTATGTTTTCCTATATCGCCTTTATTAATATGAATAAAAGGAACTCAGGAAGTGATCCAAATCAGGCTCAGATTCTTTGTTAGAGACCTGGCCCAGATGGCCCCCATCCTGCAATTCAAAGTCTCTCCCTCTTGAATCCTGTCTCAAAGAATGGTACTGACATTCTCCCAGCTACACAAGCCTAAAGCCAGGGAGTCATTGTTTGTCTCTGCTTTCCTTCATTTCTTCCATCAAGCCATTCTACCCTCTGAATCGTTCTTAAGTACTTCCCTTCCTCTTCTCAATGTCGCCAGTCTATT
Source organism: Plecturocebus donacophilus (assembly GCA_004027715.1). Classification (NCBI taxonomy): domain Eukaryota; kingdom Metazoa; phylum Chordata; class Mammalia; order Primates; family Pitheciidae; genus Plecturocebus; species Plecturocebus donacophilus. The sequence continues at coordinate 13,465 of PVKP010006905.1, read as the reverse complement.
TCAGGTGTCCTACCTCCCATCTCGAGCTATTGCAGGTGTTTTCTGCTGGCCTTCTTGCTTCTGGAGGTATCCCTCCTTCCTTCTCACATAATGTCTCTGCATGAAAAGCTGTTGGTGGCTTCCCATCGACTGTGAAACCAGGGTTTCCCAAACTTCCCCACTAAGGCACCTTGAAAACAGAAGAGCATAAAGGGTCCCAGAGACAGAGTGGCACCCCATGTTGATAGGGATGACACAAGTTGCAAACTGCTGTCTTAAAATGGCACTTATGGTCAGGCGCACATGTGGCTCACACCTGTAATCCCAATACTTTGGGAGGCTGAGGCGGGCGGATCACTTGAGGTTAGGAATTCGAAACCAGTCTGGCCAATATGGTGAAACCCTGTTTCTTATTAAAAAAAATAAAATTAAAATTAAAGTAAAAGAAAATGGTAGTTAAAATCTGTCTTTCTTTCCAGATGGCATGTGTTTGGATCCGGTAGAAGGCATGAACATTAAGATACTATATTACATATTGTTATGAGGGAGGTTTTAGGACTGACATCATGAAAAGTGTAATAAATGAACGTTGTTGGGTGAATAAATGCAACAAAGATATGGCTACAACATACTTCCCCAACTAAAGATACACAAAAAGAAAGAAGTTGAAATCAGCACAATGGACTCGGTGTAAGAGAAGACCATCTGTGCAAGGCCAGGCAACATTGGCACTGGCTGCCTTGTCAACATGGACTGACTGAGAAATGTATTATTGGTCATGTAGTTTTATGCTGCAGACTCTAAACTGAGTTAGAAACACATTTCCACATGGTAGAGTAGGACTTAAATACTTCTTAACTTTCTCTGCCAGATTTCAGAATGCAAACACCATGCCAATGAGTAGAGCAGGGGCCATCCCCAAACACCACAGACAATATATGCAGATCCACACCTTTATTTTCCTCTGCGAACTCTTCTTTCCCCCATCCTTTTACAGACCACAACTTGCAGCTCACAACATAACAGGAAGCTTAAAGATGCTTTGCTTGCTAAGTGGAAGGCTGAAAAGAGCAGAACTAGCAGAGTGCTGGAGGGATGGATGTGGGTGGTGTTCGTTTTATGTACTTACTAAAGAAGAGCTGCAAGTTGTATGTAAATCTCCAGTTCAATTAGAGAAACTTGTAGAGAAGAAAAAGAACTTCCTCAACAAACTGACCATCACCCTGGAGTGGTTAAGAATTGACCATTCAACAACCCTGGACTATAGCAAATGCATTTTCAGGTTAAATTATGAAAGAATAGGGAATCCTTACACAGCATTTGTTATGTGCCATTAGTTTTTTGAGTTTTACATATAACAGCATAGTTAATACGTATCAAATCATTGAGGTAGGTGCTGTATATGATCTCTATTTTATAAATGTGATAACTATAACCCAGAGTTTGTTTGTTTTCATCGTATGGCCAAGATACACAGTAAGTGATAGAGTCAAGGTTTAAACCCAAACCATATGGCTCCAGAATCCCTCCTAACTAGTGACAAATGCACCTCTGAAAATGAGGAGTCTACACAGAGGTCAAGTACACTCCATCCACCATGTGTGCTGGTAAGCAATGAACCCAAATGGATTATGCCCTTTTTTAGATAATGATTCAAGTAAAAATAAAGTATTAAATAATCGGCCAATGCTGAGACAGTGGAACATGAGTGAAAAGTAGCAATACTTCGAGTATGAAAAGGGAGAACATATTGTGAGCAAAACAACAGGGGTTCTATCTGGGTCCCGCTGCTCATAGCACAGAACACCAGTCACTGAGATGACTATTTCCAGGGAAGAAGGCTTTAATTAGGTGCTGCAACCAAGGTAAATGAGAGGTCACTCTCAAATCCATTCCTTTGACCAACTAAAATTAGGAATTGGTATAGTGGGGAAGAAATGTAACTACGTATGGGAAAACAGAAGTTAGGAAGGGGTAAGGAAGAGGAGTTGGTAAACAGGAATCATGATGAGTAAGGGGTCTTGCATCCCACTGACTATATGCATGATCTGGTGAGTTTCAGTCCCTGGATACCATCTGGGAGACCTGAGCATCAGTTTCCTGAGGAAGGAACTCAGGTAAAGCAAAAGTAAGTGTCAAGCTTTACAAACAGGAGGGTCAATTTCTATGTTTATCCAAAAAAAAAACAGTCAACATCAGTTCTATGAGACAATTGGGACAGTTTCAATATGACTAAAAATGATTTTTCACAAGACTAAATAAATTTAAAACTTAGAAGACATTAGCATGATAATCTGAGAACTAAACAAGAGGGCAAAGCTCTGTGAAACAGAAAAGGAAAAATAAAGATACAGGTGAAAAACAGAGAAGACAAAATAAAGATAGAATAATAAAATGATAAAAATAAAGGGAAAGAATGTAAAGAAGTAAAACACATTTCAGATGCACAACAGAGCCAGTGATGAGCAAAATGAGCATCACAGAAAATGGAATCAGTGAAATTGAGAGGAAACTAAAGAAATGCATCCTCAATACAGAGAGAAAAGAGAAAGAGGAGAGAGAAACTGACCATTACAGAAGAAAGAGAACAGAGATCCAGCCTCAATTGACCTGGGAAGAAAGAAGAAAACCTGAATAATAGGAATACAGACAACAACCAAAGTAAAATGGATATTTAAATCAGCATGATCATAAAAGAAGAGCTCACTGACTTCTAAAGAGAAGAGTTCTATAGATACGTTGAATTTCAAGAGGAAAAAACCAAATAGGAATCCAGGGGCACAAATAAATTGACTTCAAATGTTTCCTTCCAATTATGAAATAAAAAGCTGTATTAGCACAATTTAGAAGAAAACAGTCTGTAGATCAAGAATTCCATATTCAATTAAGCTGTTACAAAATGAGAAAAGAGAAGCCCGGCTCAGAGAATATGTATCAGTTATATACTTTGAGAAATCTAACTTGAAAACTAAACTGAGAGATGACTCAAAATAAAGCACTTCTGAATAGAAAACTCATAGACTGAGAGAACTAGAGATAAATCTTAAAACCAATTACATAGTATAAAAATAACTTGCAAATTTGGATTCACATGTTAACTGAAAATGCAACAACTATTACTGATGTAGATTTATATAATTGATAATCAATTTACAAATATGAGAAAGTGGAAAGAGGTTGAGGGAAAAAAAGCACTAAATTTCTTATTATACTAGAAAGAGTCCAAAGATATTTTTAACTTTGATAATTAGAGAGCTACAAGCTTAAGTGTTAATTGTTTAAATTAAAAACAACCAATATCAGAGATTGTGTTAACAAAATAACAATCAGTGTACAGAATGTGAAAGAATAATGTACACACAAAAGTTTGTGTGACCACAGAATTCACGCAGAGATACATAAAGAGAAAGTAGGCAATTTTACAGAAATATTTGCCCAGTGAATTTTGCGAACAGTGAAGTGTGGAATCTTCTATCTATAGCAGTGTATTTCAAAGGTTACCCTATGAAAACTCCTCAAATAACTTCTTAAGAATTAGATTACAGGTGCATGCTGTTTCCCATTCAATTGAACAATGTGGCTCCCTTGAAGAAAGTTCTACTCACTGTACAAGTTTGCCCCACCCCTGAGAAGTCAAGGTCTTCTCTGTGCTCCCTGGGCACTATAGGAACGACCCTCTTCTGCTGTTCTGCTTTCTGTTGGGTGAGTTTCCCACCAAAATACAAGCAGCTAAGTTGGTGAGAATTCTACCCTGCTGTGAAGCAGATCACAACTAGGGAATCTTATTGAATAAACCCCCACCTTTCCCCTCTCCCCAGTCTAATTTTAGGCTCTAAAAGCAGTTTAAACAATTTAAACACCACCAGCTGACTTCTCTCAAGCACATCTCTCACTCTGCTATTCTGGAATCAAGATCCATAGCAAACCTACCGGGTATCAGAAAGTGATTTTACCTTCCACTGAGACAGGCTTTCAAATTACTAAGAAAAAAACTACCAAAAAAAAAAAAAAGTCTAAAACATGGTTTACATAACAAAAGAGAACAAACAGAGAAACTAGAAAAGCTGCACGAAGCAAAAAGCACAAAACTGCATAATAGAGGCAGGGCAGGGCACAGTGGCTCATGCCTGTAATCCTAGCACTTTGGGAAGCCAAGGCAGGCGGATCACTTGAGGGCAGGAGTTCGAGACCAGCCTGGCCAACATGGCAAAACCTGTCTCTACTAAAAATACAAAATTAGCTGGGTGTGATGGTGTGTGCCTGTAGTCCCAGCTACTCGGGAGGCTGACGCAGGAGAATTGCTTGAACCTGAGAGCTGGAGGTTGCAGTGAGCCAAGTTCACACCATTGCACTCCAGCCTGAGCAACAGAGTGAGACCCTTGTCAAAAAAAAAAAAAATTATAGTAAGAAAAGCTATCATCTAAAAATGAAAAGCCAAACAACACAAACCCAAAGAACATAAAACTAGATAATACAATGAGGAAAAGCTATGACTACAAAAATGAAAAAACAGTTATCTGCTTTAAAAGAAAAGACTCTCAAATTTATTTGAATGACAAAACCTACATACTTTTGCCTCACTCATTGAGTTCTTTGAGATTACAAAGAAAATACTTTTAACAAAGCAGTTCTCTTCAGTCAGAGGGTCTATTTCAAAGATATATAGGAATGTGATGTTGCCTCATCTGCTACAGAGTTACTCCAGATCCTAATGTCTCCAAATTTCAGGAAAAACCAGGCCAGTAACCATGTATCATCTGGGGCAGAAATCTGAGGTCTAGAGATCTAATTTATAATACATAATGAATTAATAAACAGTCAGGAAATTTTGTTTCCAAACGAAAAAGCAAACAATGCGAATTAAAGCAACATCAACAAAAAATCTGTTAGAAACAGCAAAAATGAATAGAAATACAATACTGATGTGAGCTGTTAAGACATTAACAAGTACAGATCATTCTATGATGAATAAAGAAGATATAAATAAGGACAAAAAGAATTTTAATAGTAACATTTTAAAATATCGTACCAATTTCCTTGACAAAACGATTCTGAAGTTCATCTGAACAAAAGAAACAATTTAAACTTTCTACAAAATTCTGCCAGACATGGTGGCTAACATCTGTAATCCCAGCACTTTTGGAGACCAATGCAGGTGGATCATTTCAGCTCAGGAGTTGCTCAGCCTGGGCAACATAGCAAGACCCCGTCTCTACAAAACTTATAAAAATTAGTTGGACACCAGGTGCATACCTGTGGTGCTGAAACGGGAAATGTTTGTCCCACTCTCAGGGCATGCGATGCGGGTGTGGCTACTCAAACCGATAGGGGAACATACAAACGGGCACACTGTGGAGCTCCAATCCCACAACAGTGTCTAGGGGTGACTATTTACAGCTGAAGTCCCGTCGGCTTGTGTTACAGGGTACTCTTTTATTTTAGCCATCCATAGGTGGCTTGTGTTAGTCAGCTCTGTTAGACCCCTACCTGATATCAGGGACAGAGGGCTTTCTGTATCTCAGGGTTCTTGTCTTGGTGTACCAGAGGAATCGGATCACACGTGGGCTTGGAGGATGACTGCAAGGTTTTACTGAGTGGAAGTAGCTCTCAGCAGATGGGGGAGCCAGAAGGAAGATGGCTTTCCCCTGGAGTCTGGCATCTCAGCGGCCTAGGCTCTCCTCCAACCGACCCAGCCAAACTCCATGTGATTCTGCTAGTTGATGGCCTGACAGTGTGCCTGTCAGTGTGCTCTTCAATGTCCCTCTCAAAGTCCAGATGCTTGTGTCTTCTTCCACTAATCTGCTCCTCACGACTTCCAGCCGCTTATGTGTCTGCCTGCTGAGATGGTAGGGGGATTTATAGGCACAGGATGGGGGCGTGGCGGGCCAGGGTGGTCTTGGGAAATGAAACATTGGGGCTGGAAAACAAAAATGGCTGTCCTCACCTAGGTCCGTGGGCAAAGGCCAGGGGTGGGAAGCCCCAGCCAGGGGATCAGGGCCAGCTTCTCAGGAGACTGAGGCAGGAGTCTGGCTTGAACCTGGGAGGTGGAGGTTGCAGTGAGCTGAGATCACGCCATTGCACTCCAGCCAGGGTGATGAGAGTGAAACCCTATCTCAAAAAACAAAAACAAAAACAAAACCATTCTACAAAATTCTAAAAGAGCAATGAGAAGCAGCAAATATTAAAACAAATCCTAAAGCTGCAGTCATTGAAAGTGTGTGGAATTAGTAGATGAATCAGAGAAAGATTGATGAAATACAAGAAATCACACTGAAAATACCATATATACAATAATTTTTAAATTTATATACTGTTAAATATATCCATTTAATGTAATAATGAAATTTATTTGATATTTAATTAAAATATGCAAGTAGATATATAAATGAGATAAGCACACTAGTAGTATATTTTAATATTTAATGAATTTAATATAATTTAATAAAATATAACAAAGGAAGCAACCACCAATGCAACAAATGATAATGAAGAAAAATACCTAAGACAGTTGAAAACATCAAGTTAAATTCCCACTTCACATTAAATGCCTGACACATAATAAGGACATGATAAATATTTGTTAAAAGAATAAATGAATAAGTGAATGAATAATATATTACATTCTAGATGGATTAAATACTTGGCAAACCATAAAGCATTAGAAGAAATTATAAACACATATGGCATAAATTTCTGATTGGGAAAAACCTTCCAAAATGTAGACATGATGGATGAGATAACAAAAGAAACATTCGCTAACACTGATTCTACAGTAATTTAAATCTCTCTCAATGAAAAAACACCAAACTAGGAAAGTAATTGCCACACAAATATGGCAAACAATGGATCAACATCTTTTATTTCTAAAAGGTTCTTGCAAATCAAAAAGACAGAGACAAATACTCCAGTGGAACTTAAGCAAGGACTTGAGATGATTCTCAGAAGTAGAAAGACAAATGAATAATACATGTATGAAGAAATGTTCAACTTCATTTGCTTTCTAAGACATGAAAAATTAAACAAAACCACAAGAAGAATTCAATACTTAAACATTCTGTCAAGAACCCTCTCCTCTAAAAAATGTATATATACATAAAATGTGGCACACCATTTTAGTGTCTTAGACCCCTCGATGTCATGCCAACATCTAGGGGAACCTAGATTCAGAATTTCTATAGCTTCGTGCTAACGGACAGATAATAGAGGTGCAGGAAGATGGACATTTCATATACTACTGGTAGAAATATATATTTATACATTTTTGAAAAGCTTTTGATAATACATATTAAAGGCTTCAAAAAATTTATAATTTATTCTTGATATAAATACTTTTAAGAAAGTCTCTTAAAATCTGATAAGAGCACAGTGATATATACGTAAAGATGTTCATTATAGCATTATTTATATGAACAAAAAGTGTTAGTTACTTAAATTCCCAAAATAAGAAAGAGTTTAAATAAATTATGTTACCTACTTAAGATAGATTATTCCACCATAAAAATGTTTTTCAAGAATATTTGACATAGGGAAATATAAAGGATATATTATGTTGGCACAAAAGTAATTGTGGTTCTTGCCATTGAAAGTAATGGTAAAAACTGGAATTACTTTTGCACTAAACTGATAATATATAAAAGGAAAATGACATATATTTGGCATAAGCATAACTGCATTAAATACACAGACATGGGAAAAACTACAAAAATATATACCAGATATACCAAAATGTTTTATTTTGGTATGAAAAAAATTATGTGTTTTCCTTATTCTTTTATTTTTTTGAGACAGAGTTTTGCTCTCACACAGGCTAGTGTGAAGTGGCACAATCTCAGCTTGCTGCAAGCTCGGCGTCCACCGCCCCCAACCCTGTGTTCAAGCGATTCTCCTGTCTCAGCCTCCCAAGTAGCTGGGATTAGACGCACCCGCCACCTTTTTGTATTTTTCATAGAGATGGGGTTTTGCCACGTTGGCCAGGCTGGTCTCAGACTTCTGACCTCAGGTGATCCACCCACCTCGGCCTCCCAAAGTGTTAGGATTACAGGCATGAGCCACTGCACCCAGCAGTTCCTTATTCTTTTCTAAAATGAAAATATATTTTACATTTAACACACAAAATAACACCAAAAATCAAAAGTACTATGGAAATATGGTTTCAGTAAGAAAATTCAGAATCAGAACTTGAAATAAAGAGCTAGGGCTTTGGCAAACTCCAACAAAAGTGAACCAGCCCTCCAAGTCCTTCCTTGGGAGAATGTTTCGCAAAGGATGTTTGGTGCTCTGTGCTCCCGAGCAACAATGCCACGTCAGACGCTCAGAGTGACCGTCTACTTACATCCAGAGGCAAGAATGTCTGCCTATTTACTTTGAAATAATCTAATATATGCTTCTTCTATTTCTTGGGTTTTTTTCTTTGGTTAATTGCATATTTGTGAGGGAAAGACATTCCTATCTAGGTTTTCTTGGATTCAGATCTGAGACAGTAAACACAAAGCATTCAGTAAGTCAAGAAACATTTTTTGAGGTCTCTACCAAGGACAATACTAGCCACTTGGGAAAAAGGACACATATTTGGTCTCAGGGGGTTAAAATATTGTGGGAAGCCAAACCAAGATAGAATCCTTGGTGACATAAAATATGGTGACTAAACACTCAGGCTTTGGAATAACATGCTTAGAGACTGGAGTCTCTGTTTTATCAATATCTGCTTTGTGATTTGGGCCAATTTGCTTAAGTTCATTGAACCTCAGTCTTCTTATAGGCAACAAGCTATAACAGGACTTACTTCACAGGGATGTAGGTACAGCTGAGATAATGTGCTTGAGGGAGGTGTGTCCAAGTGTTCATTTTGTCTTCTTAATCCTATCTAATTACCCTAATTTCAAACTAATGTGTCCAGTTAGGTACCTGAAACACATCTCCCTTTTGGTGTCGAATTCTGGTCATTGATCTACGTTTTGTGTAGGGTAATTGAGCATCTGCTTTTTACCATGCACTATGTTAGAACTTTACAACTGTTATATGGATAAGAGTTTTCATTGCCAATAGACCGTGTGTGCTACCCAATACTCACAGCAATTACAGTTGTTGACGTCATGAGCAACTCAAAAATTTCAGTGGCTCAATATATACAACTTTATTTATCATTCATATTACAACACAAAAGTTTAAGAGTTCAGTAGAAATTCTTCTATGTGGTGATTTGGGGATCCCCCTGTGTATAAGGCCATTCTTCTTTCACTGCTACAAAGAAATACTTGAGGCTGGGTAATTCATGAAGATTAGAGGTTTAACTGATCATGATTCTGCAGGCTATATAGTAAGCATGGTGCTGGCATCTGCTTGGCTTCTGGTGAGCCTCAGGGAGCTTTCAATCATGGCAGAAGGTGAAAGCGGAAGCTGGCATCTCACATGGCCAGAGCAGGAACAAGAGAGAGAATGCAGGACATGGGCCACATTCTTAAACAACCAGATTTCACAAGAACCCACTATTCCAAGGACAACCTCAAACTATAAGGGATCCTCTCCATGATCCAATCACCTGCCACTAAGTCCCACTTCCAACATTGGGGATTACAATTCAACAAGAGATTTCACAATTCAACATGACATTTTATATTCAGACTATATCACCATGCCACCCATTATGTGGTTCCACCATCTTATAGGGCCTCCCCAAGTTCTCAGTTGAGACTTCTCTGCATTCAGCCAACCCCAGGGGAAGGAATAAAAAAAGGAGGAAGGCAAGGAGGGTCTCACCTCCAGGCCTGAAGGAAGTGGTTTACCTCATTTTCATGGGCATTCTGGAAAGAATGGGAGAAAGAAGATTTAGCCTCCCTGCATTCCTGCAAAAGAGCTGCATGTTGCACAAGACAATTAAAACCGAATCAGGCTGAAAATAATATTGGATGTAACACAATAAAGAATTAGAATTCTTTATATTCTTTACCTTGACTGGGGGCTCATGAACAAATTTTAATTCAGTTACCAAAAATAAAGATTGATCTTTTTTGCACATCTGAATCGCAGTGTGAACATTTTAACCCACTGTGCTGCACTGTATTTCTAGAACCTCAGAATGAACCTATGAGGTATGTAATATTAGACACATGAGGACATTGGATATCAAAAGTTTGGGAGAAAATTATATGGGTAGCACTGAGCATGACCAGTATTGAACCCAAGGGAGTCTATCAACTGTCCATATTTGTTCCAACTACTCCATACTATTCTCAATTATTAAAAGCAATTTACAAAAAAAATCAGGCTATTAATCAATAGTTCCCATTTGGTTTGCAAAAGTATCACCTTTATCATTTGATTATATTAATTAGACTTTAGGAAGAAAGTTCCACAATCTTTTTACCCGAATCTTCAAACCTGACCCCTGACTCTCAGGCCCAACGCCCTGTAAAGCGTCTACTGGTACCATCAATTCACTCTTGGGCTGTGAGAGAGGAAAAGGCTCACGTTGCTGACAACCTGAAGAATGAACTTCTAGGAAAATGAGGCTTCTGACCTAGGATTTCAAGAGGACATGAGGAGCAGATGACAGATTAGAAGAACCAATTGCTGTAGTTTTGGAGAGTGCTCAAAACATCAAATGTATACCCATAAGCCACAAAATCATAAGGCTGTCAAGGTGTTAATTAGCTACGTTTATGTTACTGAATATTGTGTCCAAAAAAAGAAGTTTATTGCTTAATCAGGACTGGGAATTCCTGGGTTAAACAAAATAAAACAGATTTCCAGTACTGTAGTTCTTCAGTAAATTGTGTAAACTGACAATATTCAAGAGGTAAATGACACAGTACTTTTCAAAACTATTTGGCTATTGGATCATTGTATCTACAGATTATCTCTTGGGGCTCCTAGACCACCTATGTGTCCCCAAGGTCTCCAGGCCATGCAATGATCCTAGCTTTTGCAGATGAGGGAGAGAAAAACCCAGAGAAGTTTGCCCTGATTGTACCAACAACCCAGACATGATGAAGATCTCAGCTATAACCCTTGGAAAACACAAGCCAAGAAAACCTAGGTAAATACTTCAACATTTTCAGAGGAATCATAATACAGTATGATTTTCACACTGATTAGGTCTGTACAAATTCAGAACCTGAAATGCTTTGAGTAGTATATACTTGGCATTTCTTCCAAGCAACTTGCTGCTACTTCAGTGGGAAAACTAGTCATAATAATTCAGCTAATTAGTCGCTAAGCTAATTACTCTGTGCATTTTTAAAAACCTGCTTATTTTTCTCTCCTTTGTTAGAGAGAAAAAATAGTGTACAGTTACAGAGCATCACTGGATCTGTCTTAATCCAACAATGGTAAAGTGACTTGGAAGTCTTATGATATGATGTTGCAATTTCTAAGCTATACATTTTTACTATCACGTCAAAAATGGTTATTTTGAACTTACATAGTTCGTTATCTCTTGAATTACAACTTCTATCCTATAGCAACTTATACCCTCTATGAATGCCAAAGTTTTATATCCTGAGGTTGAATCTTACACATATAATTTGTTTTATGGATACTGTTCTATCTGGTTGTCTCATTTACAAAACACATTACCACCTCCCCTCAATGAGGTCTAAAGTTAAAAATACACATGCAACGGTTTCCTCTTAAGAAGGGAGGCCTGCAATGAAATGGAGAAATGCAATTGCTTTCTTGATTTTCCTCACACAAAATGTGAGAGATATGCAGAGACAGTTTTTAAATATTGATCAAAGGCCTTGGAACCACAGTCCCCATTCTACAATGTTTAGAAGATTTATGGAACTGGAAGTTCTCTGCTCAAGTTTCCTGGAAGCCTCTGTTCTATGTGATCAGAAGAAAAGGAAATATAAATTCTGTATATTTCTTCAATTACTAAGTGATGTGGGTGCCGTCTGGCAAAGTGCATCCTAGTAGCATTTACCTCTTCTTTTTAAGACTGAGGCTGGAAAATCTTAAACTGAACTTCCAGCCCATGAGGTGCTAAAAGAACATTTACAAATGATTTGTAAATAACACTTTGGTGAAGAAAAGTTTCTAAAGAGATGCAAATTCAATCTAACAAGTATGTCTTTGTGCTCAAGTCTTTCTCCGGAGCTGTACTAGGGGCTGTAGGGGCTGCAGAAAGTGATGGTGAGGATGAGACATTGGCCTTGTCATTGTAGCACTCAGAATCTAGTGGAGGGAACAGGACTTAGCATGAGGCATAATTGGAGCTCAGCACAAATGCTCAGGAGTGTGGAGTCCGCAAATGCTCGGTGAAGGAGGAGGGAGTCCACGCACACTGGGACTGGGGAGGTTGATGGTGGGCAGAGCTTGGCAGAAAGGAGATGCAAGCTTATCTCCCAGTGAGCACAGACTCACAGACAAGAAAGGGCATGGTGTGATCGTCCCCTACTGTTGACTGTTTCTGGAACCCTATCAGTAATGCCCACTCTAGACACAAATCTCACAAAACACCACGTCAACACTCACTCCTGCAGCTCATACTTTATTTGCAAAGGTTGACATGAAGGATTGTATTCTCCAGGGTCCTAAGGAAAGACACCTATGGACCTCCTGTAAAACACAGGGGAATGAGACATCAGGCAGCCCAGTGGGCTCCATGTGTACTGATCTCTATAGTGCTTGTTTACCTGTATCACAGCCCCTTAGGGAGGGGCTTCCAGGAACAGGGAAACTAGCAAAGACTGTCTCCTATCCCAGGGAATCTCCCTCCCACCTGATGACATGCAGAAGATCCCCCCTCCCTTGAAGGGCCAGCCAGCCTCTGCTTACCACGTTTGAAAATTAATCTTGTGACTGAGTGAATAAACCAAAGAACAAACAAAGGGACACAAAACAGCTATTTTCTCTGCTGGGAGCGTGGGACTCAGCAGTCCTTTCCTTAGAGAGGGAAGCTTCATCCCACGTGATTTCACTAAGCCCTTGCCCCGGGATCCTTCCTCTCCTGCCTCCTGCATACAAAACCCGTTTTTCCCAGGGGAGCCAAACCAAAGAACCCCACATATTCTGAAGCCCCAGGTGTAGTTTCACAGTCATACCAAGCAAAGAGCCTTTGGAAGGGGTAGCCCTGAGAAACCAGACCATACTCTTCTGGAAGCATATTTGCCTCCTTTGGTCTCCAGAGATTGAGTTTCACTTTGAAAGGAGTCATTTTTAAAACCTCAGTTTGGTCCGGAGGGGTTCTAACCTCCACCTGGTATAGGACAACAGTGGGTGGGATGGCCACAGAAAAGGCACCATGTAGCTCCTTGGGTGGTGCTCGCCCCTCTCCATCCCCTTTCTCCCTCCCCCTCCTCTTTCTTCTCTCTTCTCCATCTCTCTTCTTTCTTCTTCTCTCTCTCCCTGCCTCATCTGCCTCTCCCCCTCATCCTTTCTCTTTCTCTCGCTCATGTTCTCTCTCTCTCACAGCCCTGCCATGCAGCAGGGGTCACTGTGCACCAGCGGGAGGAGCCCGCTCACAGCTCCATGGAGGACCAGCATC
>PVKP010006904.1:61769-80227 GCA_004027715.1 Plecturocebus donacophilus | reverse complement strand
AGAAGGGAAAAAAAAAAAAAAAGAAAAGAAAAGTGTTCAGAAGAGGAGTATCATCATCATCCTACTTTTATAGCTCTATATAAAAAAGTACTTGGTGTATATGCAAAACTGTTGACTTTTAATGCACTTTATAAGTTTTAATTGAAAATAAAATGTAGGCATGGATACTTTACTTTTATTATATTTTCCTTTTACCAACTATCTTATCTTACTCATTCTAATTATGCCAAATATGAAAATGCTAATAATAACTGGCCATGAAGTTGAGATTATTAGTGATCTCCTTTTTCATTATATTTGGTATTTTCTCCACCTGCTTATGAAATTATCTTACTTAAATAATAAATATTTTATATGTGATAAAAATTAAAGAAAAAGCAAAATGTTATCAATCTAATGTAAGCAAATGCTGGATCAGCTACATTCAAATAAGAGTGAGATAGTAAAGATGAAAAATTATTGACTGAAAAATGTAAGGTCATTTTACATAAATGAAACTAAAGTCTAAAACTTCTAAGGGCAACTAAATCACATTACATAAAGGAAATTAATATGAAAGTTATAGAAATATATTTGTTGTAGGCAATGCTTTAATATAATACTCTATAGATTACAAAAATAAAAATTTAAATAAGACAAAATTTAATTAAAAGAATTAATCAATATAATGAACATTTTCCTCTATAAATAGAGATTTTCCATTTCCTTAGGCCACCAAGGTATTGATCATTTGTTTGTGAACTCTATCATTTAGAGTCTTGGCAGGAAGCAAAGTGCACACAAAAGATGGCTAATTTGAAAACAGTTTTTAAAATAGGCTGTTTACAAAGGAAAGGTCATGATACAGAGAAACTACAGGGAGGATGCAACACCCAGGAGCTAGTTCTAGATTCTTGAAAAGGTGAGGGAAGGGAGCCTGCAAAACCCTGAAAGAACTACCAGAAAATATTGTAACCTTCAAAAACAGGAAGGAGTCAGGGGAATAAATACCTTAATCACTCTCTTTCCTCTCTTTTATCTCCAGAGGAGCTTACTCCTTGCTCCTCTATGGCTGAAGACAGTCAGCAGCCAGTGGGCTCAGAGGACCAACCGTGGGTTAGAACCATACAAGCCAGCCTCCTGTGAGACATGTAATGTAGAAAAGTATGCAGATTTGATCTGTCCGGTTAAACAGAAGATAGCAAGCATCATCACAAGGAAAAATTCCAGTATGAAAATAAAATAGATGAACTTTATTCTCTAATCATAATCGTTTCAATTTACTTCTAATTTAGCTAGACTTGTTGAACTAGATGAAAATCATTGTCACTCTCATACCAGAACCATAAAGAAAAAAATTGAATGTAGTATGTAGAAAGACTGAATGCATGTACATGTTAAAGGCCATGTCTTGGCTGATCTCATTCTCAGTTACTCTGTCAGTGGGAAAACTGAAGAACAAAGCCATCATGCAACTCCCATAACCAGGTTCTGAAACTGGAGACGTCCCCGATTCCCCTCGCAGGAGCTGCGACAATGACAACGGTGTCTCAGGCTTGGTGGCCCGGTTGCTCAAACCCCTAGGGGGAGCACGCAGATGGGCAAGCGCAGAAGCCCGCGGGAGCGCTTTTGGGCTCTGACCCCAGTGTCTAGGAGTGGGTGTCTGCGATTCCCCAAGCCCAAGTGGAAGCGTGTTACCAAGCTCTATGAGATTTGCGGCCTGCAGACGGTTTCTGTGTTCATCAGCTCAACGGACCCTCTGCCTTATCACAAGGGCGGGGGCCAGCGTGACAGCTTCGTATGTGAGTCCTTCCCCAGTGTACCAGAACTGAATCACGCGTGAGCCGGAAGGTTGAGTGCAAGGTTTTATTGAGTGGTGGAGGTGGCCCTCTGTGAGGTGGATGTGGAGCTGGAATTGGGGGCTGTAGTGGGAAGGTGGTCTTCCCCTAGCTTTGGGCCACCCAGTGTCCAGACTCTTCTCCACCTGCTCCCTGCTGAACTCCCCCTGCCCAGTCCCTCCTCTTCTCTTTTTCTGCCTCTCTGTTCTGCCGTGGCTTGGTCTGCTGGTCCCGATGTTCATCCGCTTGTGTTTGTGCCCGCTAAAGGTCTCTGGGTTATATGAGGGCAGGACGTGGGTGTGGCAGGCCAAAAGGCAACTTTCTGGGTGTGAAAACAGAAACGCCTGTCCTCATTTAGGGCCACAGGTCCTCAGGCTTGAGGGTGGGATCTTTGCTGCGGAACTGTCCTCTTCTACCCAGTATTTCCCTGTCTCCTGCCCATATTATTTTCAGGCCATCCTTAGAGTTTTCCCCAACTTCTGTCTGTATAAGTGAGACCTGCTAAATTGCTCTCTCCCAAAAGTTGACAAAATATGGCCCATAGGCCGAATCCAGCTTAACACTTGTTTTAAAACAAAACAACAACCAGAAAAAAAAACCCAGTTATACTGGAACACAGCCATACACATTAATTTACATATTGTTATGGCTTCTTTTACACTACAGCACAGCTGAGTAGCTGCAATATAGACCACGCCACTAGCAAAATGTAAAATATTTGCCACCTGGTCCTTTATAGAAAAAGTGTGGCAGCTCCTTCTCTGTCCTCACTATATGTTACTTCTGCAGTAGAAAACATATTTTCTATTGATATGTTTACTTCTATAGCTTGCTAATTAGAATATGGCTGAATTTATTAGCTCAGTTCTTTCATCTTGCTTAGTTAAACAAAACTTAGAGATATTAAAACAATATCAGAGCCATGCAAAGTGGCTCATTCCTGTAATCCCAGCACTTTGGGAAGCTGAGGAAGGTGAATCGCTTGAGGCCAGGAGTTCGACACCAGCCTGGCCAACATGGTGAAACTCCATCTCTACTAAAAATTCAAAAAAAAAAAAAGGTAGGCAGGCATGGTGTCACGTGCCTGTAATCCCAACTACTCAGGAGGGTGCAGCACAAGAATCACTTGAACCCGGGAGGCAGAGATTGCAGTTAGCTGAGATCGCACCACTGCACTCCAGCTAGAGCAACAGAGTAAGATTCTGTCTCCAAAAACTAAAACTAAAACTAAAATAAAATAAAACAATATCAGGTAAACTATTTTGTGCCTAGTACATAGTATTTGCCTGTTATCATAGTGCTTATAAACAAATTTGAAAATTATTCTTTGATTGTCATGAACAAATTTAAAGTTTGTTTTTCTTTCCCCTAAATATGAAATAATCATTAGCCTAAATATGAGATATCACAAATAAAACTGAATTTCCTAAATTAGAGCTTAAAAAGCCAACTATCGGTATAGGGTATATGAAATTGATAAGGTATAAAACAATGGATGCTGAATTTCTAGAGTTATAATCAATTGCACACCTCCATAGTTACATTGCATCTTAAAGACTCTTGACAGACATACCAAAATTTCTAAACAAAATATGTCTGTGGATGGAATGCAGCCTTAAGGCCACCAGTTTGAGATACCTATTGGAAAGAATAATTAAAATATGTAATAATGAAAGTTCAAGCAAGTAATTTCAGTCACTTAAAAAGCAAACTCTGTTCCTATGAATAATGGGTAAAAACTAATAAAAATAATTGCAGATGATTTATAAAGTTATGAAAATGATTACATTATTCACAGAAATATTTGTTATAAAGTCAAGGTTGCATACAAATATAAAATTGCATGCATTACTTCACAAGAAAACTTATAAAATAAAGTAATATTGTAAGACAATAGAAAGGAAGCTATTAATGCTTCCAGAAAAGACAAATAAAAGAAAGGAAGCAGAAATTAATGAGATTGGTTTAGAATTTGAAAAATAAAGAGTGAGAAAATCATTATTTGCCAGTACTATTTGTCTTTTTAAGGTACAAGAGCAATATTCAGTAAAATTTATTAGAAGGAAAAAAAATACAGGTAGCTCCCTGGTTACAAAATAAATGTTCACAAATTAAAATTTATTTATGCACTGAATAATCTCAGAAAATTTAATGGAAATAAAATATTGTGTGGAAGGGATTTTTTTTTTTTTTTTTTTTTGGAGAAAGGATCTCACCCTGTCACCCAGGCCGGAGAGCAGCAGCTAGATCATGGCTCATTGCAGTCTCCACCACTGGGCTTAGTGATCCTCCCACCTCAGCCTCCCCAGTAGATGGCACTACAGGTGTGCACCACCATGCCCAACTAATTTTTTGTATTTTTTGTAGAGATAGGGCTTTGCTCTGTTGCCCAGCCTGGTCTTGAACTCTTAGGCTCAAGTGATCCAGCCACTTCTGCCTCCCAAAGTGCTGAGATTACAGTCATGAGCTACTGTGCCTAGTCAAATATTGTATTTTAAAACTCTACCAAGTTATCTAAAATAATTTGTAACCATCTTAACAAGAAATATAAGAAACATATATAAATAACTAAAATATTTGCTACAAAGTCTTAAAGGGAAACTTAGATAAAGTGGGAAACAGAGACTTACTTTCTTAAAAATAAAACCATGATATTATAAAAATTATTCTCAATAAATATTCATAAATATTTAATGTACTTGCAAATAAAATTCCCATAGATACATGCTTTTACTTACTTTGAAGTCTATTAGGAAAGAGTAAACAGAAAAGTAAATATTTTTTTATTTCTGGAACAGTGAAAAATGAGACAATTTTCTCTCTTCAAAATATTAAAGTGTAATTTAAAGAAAAAATAATCAGGCTTCTGGTTAAAGTAAAGTTAACATATGCATTTTCCTCTGCTTATTTCTAAACTGCTTGAAATAACAGTAAAAATATGTTATGTTTTGTTTTGTTTTCTCACAAAATTCCAGAAAGAAAAGAGACTGGAAGAGGAGAAAATAGAAACAAAATCTGAGATGTTTAAAAACAGATGAGTGGTAAATAACTTAGAAGACCCCAGAAAACTGAATCGTAAGCAGTTACTGGAGTAAATTCTATTACACCGCAGAAACGTCTGAAGCCTGAAGATGGACGGTATCATGTCGCTCTGGAAGTATGGAAAAATTAGGGCTAATGGATCAGTTAAAAGTGAAACTAACAAGCCACACCTTGGAGCACTCACACTGATTCTGAGCAGAGTAGTCCCTCCCATTCATCTCTCTTGCTATGGATGGAGAATTTTTTCTAGTGAAAATCACAGAATTCTGACCTGGGAACCACTAGCACAGTTGAGGGTAAGAGTCCAGCACTTACTGAAAACAGAGGCCCCAGTGAACCTTTAGTCACTGCTGTATTGAAATATGTGGTATGACTTCCTCACGTAACATCTGCCATAATGTTGGCATTTTATACCTCTAGACAGCTCATTGAAAAATTATTTTTTAGAAAATCTAACCAGCCCAAGAAAAATATTCTATTAATAAAGATACATCAGTGTCAAAGTAATCCTTCTAAAACTATGTTCCACAGAATTCTTTAGGGCCTCTGTCATACACAAAGAATTAACCTATCTTTTCTCCATTTAGAATGATACTAGCTATAGAGCTTCCTTTGTAATAATAAAAATAATAGTCACTCAAATAAT
Organism: Plecturocebus donacophilus; assembly: GCA_004027715.1. Lineage (NCBI taxonomy): Eukaryota > Metazoa > Chordata > Mammalia > Primates > Pitheciidae > Plecturocebus > Plecturocebus donacophilus. The sequence continues at coordinate 74,722 of PVKP010006904.1, read as the reverse complement.
ATTCTGTAGCACTTACTTCTCTCCTAGAAACCAAGTGAGATAGATAGAACCTACCATGCAGTCTACAAAGCCCATTCATTCACAGAATGTGTCAATCAGCTCCATGTCCTCTCAAATGTAAAAAAGTCAGGAAGAATGTCTGTGTCTGAGGAAGTCCTCTAATGTAAGAAATGGAGGCCAAGACAAACAAACAAGTGAATATGCAAAGAGGAAAACAATACTTAGTAAAACATACTACGCAAGATTTCTAAAATATTGCATCCATGAAACAAAAGCAAGGTGCTTTAATAAATAAATATTAGAGAAAAAAGAACATTTAGAAATTATAAACATATTGGCAGAAATGATAAAACAACAGAACGATTGGAAGATAAATTAAGATGATATGCTGGGAAGAAGATCAAAATTTTAAAAATGAAGAAAAGTAGTATAAATACTTTTAAAGCTCACTTCAGTCGATCCAATATGTAAATCAGAGTTTAAAAAAATTGAGAAAGGTAATCATCAAAGAAATTTCTCAGAAGTAGGATTATGAATTTTTACTTTGAGATGAGCTATTGCGTACTCAACACAATGGGAAAAAATAAACTCACACACCCTCAGAATAATTTAAGATGTAAGGTATATCCTCATAAAATTTTAAAATTTAAGATACATAGAAGAAAAATAAAACAAGTATCATACAAAGAGTAATGAATCAGAATGCTGACAGCAACACTGGAAGCTTAAAGACAACATGATATTGCCTCTAAAATCCTAGATTATTATTTCGAATGAATTATTTTGAACCTAGCATTGCATCTCAGCCCAACTAATAAAAAAATGGCAGAGCAGAATATATTTTCAGATATACAATATCTCCAAAATCTTATCTTCCATACGGTCTTTCTAAGGAAGAAACTGAGAGAGACCAAGAAAGAGGAAGACATGGGATTCAGAAAACAGGAGATCTGCTATGCCTAAAAGAGGCAAACGAAACAGATAATGTCAAAAGAAGATTACAAGATGATAAACAGTCTTGCAGGAGTCCTAGAAAACAGTTAGTCCTGATTGGATCAAGCCATGAGTCCCTAGGAAAGATGTCTGAAAGAAAGTGAAATTAGTAAAATACTGCTGTGTTTAAAGACGTTGAGAGGCAATTTAAGCAAGTGGAAGATATTCAAAGGATACACTGCATAGACATAGATGAAGATAAGCATTAACTTCAGGTGAAAAGTTTATGATACTTCAAACTATATTATTTCATATTGTGCAACGTGAGTCTTCTGTGAATTCATTTTATACAGTCAAAATATGTAAAAATAAAAAATAATGCAAACGCTGTTATGATATAACCAACTTGGAGTCATAAGGAGACAGGGTTTATGCATATGAGTAATAGAGCGGTAGAGAATATAATAATATGCATCTTGAAGAGTGCAAAGTTAATAGATACAAAAATATTATGAAGCAGCCAGATAAATACATGATTGATGGACACGGAGGTAAACATCAAAAGCAACGGCTGAAAGAGTTGCCAGAGCTTGCCCCTTACATTATAGATGCATTACCTTCTCTCTTCTTCTATGTGCTGTAGTGTCTCCTGCCACAGCATCCATAATTATGGAGTTCTTTCTGATCCTTCAATCCTTTTACACATTAACATCTACTCAATTTTAGAAATTAACATCGACTCAATTTTTAGCTTTCACTCAATTTTCCCTTCCTTAGAAAGGACGTCGTAAACATTTAGAAACTCCATACTAGGTCAAATTCTCCTATTTGTCCTTTTACAGCATTGTAGACTCTTGTAAAACGTATCATGGTTCCAACTGTACCTTACACTGTGAGCTGAGAAACCACATTAGTTTTGCTGTCCACTGTATTCTTGATACCCAGCATAATGACTGCAGCAAAGTGGGTGCCAATTATTTGTGAAATAACAAAATTAAATACTACAGCTAATTAATTACCACAAAAGTGCAAACTATAAGCCTATTTTAAAGGTTATGAATTTTGAAACTCCAAATAACATATTTACAAATAAAATTGTGTATCTGTTAAGATAACGTATCTGATTAATTGATTTCATAAGAAATGAAAAAACATATATGAATACAGAGATTAAGATGGCAGTTAGAGGGCAGAACTAGCTTGCAGCTCCCACTCAGATAGACAGAGCAGCATGTGGAGACTCACATCATAAACTTTTGTTATAAGAACTACTGCAGGAATATACCAGAAAAGCCAAAAGAATTCATAGACTCTTTGAAAGAAGTCGATCATCACTGCAGGCGCCCTGAGATGCCAAAAGCCTGTGAGTCTGCTTACTTTCCAGTCTGCTTACTTTCTCAGCTGGGAGGCTCGAGGTCTGGGGCAAGTCAGCCCTAGTCACTAGCTGCCTGGAAATAGATTCGGTCCTGTGGCGGGGAGCAGGGCACAATGGGAGTGAGATCAGCCTTTAGAACTGCGGGATGTGCAGGAGCGTGGTAAGTCCTGTGACTGCCAGCTTTTCCCCAATTTGCTGGGGAAAATGTTCAGAACAGGAACAGCAGCTACTTTGTTGAGTGGTTTCCTCACCATGTGAAAGCAGCTGTCTGTGACATCCCACCCTGGGGGCTAAAAATGTCGTCCACCTTCATCTGTAACAACACAGCCATCCAGGAGCTCTTCAAACGAGTCTCCCAACAGTTTACAGCTATGTTCAGGCTCAAGGCCTTCTTGCGCTGGTACATGGGCAAGGGCATGGATGAGATGGCATTTACCGAGGCTGAGAGCAACGTTAATGACCTGGTGGCTGAATATCAGCAATACCAAGACACCACAGCTGAGGAGGAGAAATTTGAGGAGTGGGCTGAGGAAGAGGTAGCCTAGAAGCGAAGCTTTCTTTTCTAGGCAAAGGGGGAAGCAGTGTGGATTCTTTAGTGTCTTCTGATAACCATTGTCACTGTGCACTTCTTTGAGTCTTTACATCTCCTCCTGCTGCATTTTGAAGCATTTTTATAGTGTGTAGTTTGGCCTAATAAAACATTTGTATAGCAAAAAGAAAACCTAATGTAGATGTCAGGTGGTGGATGCAGCAAACCACCATGCACATGTATACCTATGTCACAAACCTGCACATTCTGTACACATACCCCAGAAAGATTCACAGCTAAGTTCTGTCAGACATTCAAGGAAGAATCAGTAACAATACTATTGACACTGTGTATATACACACACACACACACCGAATACTACTCAGCCATAGAAAGGAATTAAATAATGGCATTCACAGCAACCTTGATTTAATTGGAGACTATTATTCTAAGCTAAGTAACTCAGGAATGGAAAATCAAACATTGTATGTTATCACCCATATGTCAGAGCTAAGCTATTAGGATGCAAAGGCATAAGAATGATATGATTGAACTTTGGGGACTTGGGGTAAAGGGTAGTGGGTGGAGAGGAACAAATGACTACACATTGGGTACTGTGTACATTGCTCTAGTGATGGGTGCACCAAAATCTCAGAAATCACCACTAAAGAATTTATTCATGTAACCAAACACCGCCTGTTCTCCAAAAAACTACTAAAACAAACAAACAGAAAAAGTAATGTAAGAAAAAATATACCAAAAAAAGGAAAGAAATATATGATTATCTCACCATTAGGAAAAAATGTAATTATCTTCCATATCAGTAAGTCTAAAAATAGATCCCATTATTAAATAAATTATATTTTTTAAAAAATAGAAGAATAACGGGAGGCCAGCAACATCATTATGTTTAATGGTAAAGCACTGCAATTGTCTCAAGCATTGTTTAACACTATTTGCAACTGAAAATCTAAAACTAAACAAACAAAAAACTATCAGAAAAATCTTTCAGTAGGATCACAGTTCTTTTAGCACCTGTCTACTAGAACCAGTTGAAAAAGTATAGTGGAAAAGATCCTACTTACCATAGTGGAAACAAATGTAAGAAACTAAGAAGAAACTCACTTAAATACTAAGAGGCGTCAGAAGAAAACCAGTAGAGTGAGCCATTTTTAGAACAGAGAAAAGAATGTTTTAAGAAAGAGAATTTAGAACGGTATCAAAAGCTGGTTAAAGTTCAAGTAAAATGAAGACTTAAGTATGGACATTGGCTATCTAGACAAAGAGGTTACTGGCACTCTAGTGAAACCTCTAAGAAAAGAAACCAGAAAGTTTTACTGAAGAACATAAAATACTTAACCAATAGGAAGGTATGCTGCATTTCATGATGCAAATATTTAATTTCCTGAGACTAATAGTTTAAATTAGTTTATTTTCACTCAATATTGTAATTGTCATTTTTAAAACTCAGTTAAAAAGTTATAGATTGTTTTCCAACATGAAAATAGGTATTTTATTTAGCACAATTTCCAGCATTATTCTTAATGGAGAAACACTAGAAAATTTTCTAATTAAATAAAAAAAAATACCAGATACCACTGCTATTATTTGACATTTACTGGAAGTAAAATGAAAGAAACTTAAGCTATAAAAAATGAACAAGAGATAGAACACTAAACATGACAAACTGTAAGAGAATGAAGTAAATTAGCAAGGCATAAAATTAACACACAGAGATTAGTATCATTGATATAATCAGAGTCTAATGTAGAAAAAACACTCAATTTCCAGTAGCCATAAAAATATATATTACCAAAAAAGGAACTTTAAATGTGTAAACGCTTTATGAAGAAAATTTTTAAATACTACTAAAGGATACAGTAGAATACTCGAACAAGTGGAAGAATATAATGAGATCTTGTTTGAAACTCTGAACAGCAACATTATATCATTATTCCTAAATTATTTTAATGACTTTATTATGATTCAAACTTTTAAAAAGGACTTCTTGGAAGCAAATAATTAATTATAAAAATATAGAAAAAAAAGCAAAAAAATATAGAAAAGTCTCTGGAAGAAGAGCAATCGGGGACAGACACTACCAGATGCTCAAATGTATTATAAAATCTCAAAGGCAAAAGCAGTAGGAATGCATATAAATAGCTACATCAATGAAATTAGAATAGAAAGCCCAAAAATAGACTCTGATATAAGTGGGAATTTAATATATAATCAAGGAAGCATATAAAATCAGTAAAAATATGTAACTGAGAATTTCATAATCTCATGAATTTCATAATTTCATATTCCATTAATTTCAGAGAAAACTAAGCAAAAAAATGTTGAACTTATACCTCAAGTCATACAAAAGGATAATTCTAAAAAAATCAATAATACATACTTTAAAATAATAAAAATATTTTTAAAATCATAATATTTATAATATTAAGGAGACAAGGCCTCTCTAGCAATGAGTCAAACTCATAATTCATAAAATTGACTGATATAATTTTATTACATTTTAAAATTTGAAAAGTCAAGTCAAAAACCAAATAAATTGGGAGAACATATTTTCGACTCTTAACAGAGTAATTTTTTTCTATTTCTGTACAGAACTTCTAGAAAATTTTCCATTAAAAATAAAAAAACTCTATTTTAAAAGATTATAGACTATAAATAATTTGCTTTAAAAAAAGAAATATAACGACTGTTAGCTATGTAAACAGATGATTAGTATCATTCATAGTAAGAAAAATGTAAATGTGATGTCATTTTTCATGATTAGAAAAATTCAGAAGTTTGATAGTACACAATGTTGCTAGGGCACAAATATCCTCATACATTGAAGATTATAAATTTGTGTGACCAAATATGGCTATTTGTTGAAATCTATCAAATTTATAAATGCTTGTACTTTTTGACCCAACAACTATTTCTGATTAATTATTCTACTGACACCCTTGTTCTTACACTAATTTGTACAGGTAAAAGTTTTCTCACTGTAGTACTGTTTGTAAGAGCAGAAAGTTGGCAAAACATTAACTGTCCACTAATAATAGACTGGATATGTAAATTACAGCACATCCATAAAATGCAACCAAATTATAAAAAAGAATGAAGAAGCTCTCAATACATTAAAATGAAGCTATTCCTAAGTATATTGTTAAATGATAAAAATATCTGATAAATAGTTTTTTTCATAAAAATAAAATTCTGGAAGGATACATATGAAGCAAATATTAGGGCTTACTTGTTTTTAGGAGACACATGGCATGGCAACCAGGCAAACAAGTCTACGAGGGGGAATTTTCATTGCATATCTTTTAATATCTCTGGCTTCAAACATGATGAATGTTAAAAAATATGTATTCATATACTGACAAATTATTGTGAAATTTATCAAGAAGAATAAATGATTAGGAATAGACAAATACAATTGTGAAAAGATACCTTCCCCTGCTGAATGGTAAAATGCATTTGTAAAATGTACTCATGAAAATTGTGTTTCATTGGCCCCATAAATATAGATGTGGCAAGGCACCAAACATAGAAACATATGTACATATGTATAACATACAGTATATGATAAGTATGATAATATCAGTAGAGAAAAGACAGATTACTCAACAAGTGATAATGAAGTTAATGGGCAACAATTTAAGAAAGAAAATTTTAGATCCCTACCTCATACCAAATTGTAATCTAATCCTAAAAGAGAAAAAGAAGAAAAAAAGACACACTCTCAATAATAGATGTAGTGCCAAGATAATTCTAGATATTGTTTATGAGTGTGAGTGATTGTATTTGGAATCCATGTCCAAAAACCATTAAAATGTTCTGTGAATAAGCCAAGTTAGGACTCCCTCACAGAAGAGCTTTTTCAGAACCAACTCAGTCTCAATGGCCCATGAAAAACAAGTTATTTCAAATCAGTTTTTTGCAGGCAGCTAAACAGAAACTTCTGTTGCTTATGCTGCAAAGCATTTTCATCACTAAAAATTCACAGATGTTCTTAGTTTTCAGTTTGAACTATCCTTAGTCGTGGTTATTCTTTCCAGGTTTAATCCTACAGCATGTACCTAAGTAGTTATTGTGATTGGCCCATCTTCTGGGATGTGTTGATATCTTCAGTTGTGAGTTAGGCAAAGAACTATTTTTTAAATCTGAATTTATTTTAGAATTTCTTTCCTCATTCCTTTCTCTGCCCTCCTTCCTCACTACCAAAGATTTTACTCATGACCCTCTAATCTGACAATTATACAGAAAGAGAAATATTTGCAAACAAGGTATCTGAATACACCTAGCATAAACCTCCTATTTTGTTTTTTGTTTACTCATTTGTTTGTCACTGGCTACTTTGTTTTAATAAAGCAACGCTAAAGAGTAAAGGTGGAGTCAAAATGTATCTGGGTTCAATCCTCATATTTGCCTGTAATAGTGAAATCATAGACACACTACGTAACCTCACTGAGATTCATTACTATCTATAAATGAGGAATGTTAACACTTGTTAATTATAGCGAGGATTAAGTAAAACAGTTTTGCTGTAACACTAACTGTACTGGTGCTAACAATAAATCCTAGTTGTTTATTTCAACTCCTAAATTACAGTATTTTGGCAATTATGAATATTCATACTGTTTTCTCTGAAAAGATGATGTGAAAAATGAATCAGTTACTTCAGCAATCCAACAGTCTCAGCGTGAATGTCTGTCTGTTGTTATGCAGTTCTTGCTATTATTCTTTTGATGTGTGTCACATAAGTGTATTCTAGCCCCTCAGAAAGTCATATTTTTTGATGTAATTCCACAGGGATGTCTTCAGGCAGAGAAGCTGAATCCTTCACAAGCATCCTCCCATTTCAGAAACCACACAGGGTGTTGTATAGCTGCCCACAGAGGGATATACTCTTGCACAGGGGAGACATAATCTCTAAGAAGTTAACCTGAGAAAATGGATTAGGTAGTCAAAAAGATTAGAAAATGGATCACAACTAACAAACTCATTCTGACATTAAACTCTTTTTTAGAATTCCATGCAGAGACGCTGAGTGAGGCAGCCAAGTAAACAGAGCAGCACTGTGGCAACTGTAAGTTAATGCACTGCTCTAGCACAGGAAGAGATTTGCTTCAGAATTGCAAACCTGCTTGTGAGTGTACCCTTCTTGAAATCATATCTGTAACTGATATAAATCAGTAATTTAAATGTCCAACTGAACACATCTCTAGCCTCAGAGCAGAGTAACTTCTGGGGATTTATCTCCACATTCAGATGTGGAAACCTAAATGTACAAGTACACCAGCATCTGCTTAGCAAAAGCTATTTAGCTTAACTCACATAAATTCTGTCAGTGCATATACAATGATGAGGCTAAGAGGTATCAAGGGCATGATGGACACCAAAAAAAAAAATACTAGAAGCCTGTACTAAAGAAACATGGTAACCCAGTTTGTATCTTTGTCCCTTCCCAAATCACATGATGGAATATAATCTCCAGTGTTGGAGGTGGTGCCTGGTGGGAGGTCGTGGATCATGGGAGAGGATTTCTCGTGAATTATTTAGCACCATCCCCTTGATGCTAGTCTTGTAATAGTGAATGAGTTCTTGTGAGATCTGATCATTTATAAATGTGTGCCACATCCTCCCCCATGCTTTTTCTCTCTCTTGTAAATTATCTACTCTCGGGTATTTCTTTATAGCAATGCAAAAACAGTCTAATACACATGGGGCAGGTAAAAGTGGTAATTCCCTTGTGAGTAGAGTAAGCAGTAAACAGTGTTTAAGACTAACTCCAGACTGTCTTAGATATGGTAAATGGTGCACATAGGTACATTGATATTCTTCCTCAGATTCTAGCTTATGAAAGCTAGAAAAAGGTTTATACATATCTGATGTACCACAAAGAATTGAATGGAATTACTTTAAGAAAAAGAATGCAGACAGGTCATCTTTTTCTAAATCCTATGTGTTTCTATATCTTCTTCTTCAAGGATCCATGGCCAGACTTAACAAAAGAAAACCTGATGGCATTGAGGAGTAGAGAGAGGAGGTGCCTTCCCTTGATGTCTTGGCACCTGGTATCAATGTGCCATCTGATACAGTTTGGGTCTGTGTCCCCCTCCAAATCTCGTGTAAAACTGTAATCCCCAATATTGGAGATGCAGTCTGGCAGGAGGTGACTGGATTATGGGAGCAGAGTTCCTCCTGTGGTGCTGTTCTCAGGCTACAGTTCTCATGAAATATGGTTGTTTAAATGTGTGTAGCAATCTACCCTCTTGCTCTTGCTCTGGTCATGTAAAATGTGCCCGTTTGCCTTCTGCCACATGATTCTGAGTTTCCCGAGGCCTCCCCAAGAGCAGATCCTGTCATGCTTCTTGTTCAACCTGTGGAACTGTGTGCCGATTAATCCTCTTTCCTTTATAAATTACCCAGTCCAGGTGTTTCTTACAGCAGTGTGAGAATGGACTCATACAGAAAATTAGGACCAAGGAGCGGGGCATTCCTATAAAGGTGCCTGAAAATGTGGAAGCAACTTGGGAACTGGGTAACAGGCATGGGTTGAGAAGATGTGGAAGACTTGGAAGAAAACAGGAAAATGAGAGAAACTCTGAAACTTCCTAGAGACTTGCTACGTTGTTGTGACCAAAATGCTGATATTGACAATGAAAGCCAGGCTGAGAAGGTATCAGATGAAAATGAGGAGCATATTGAGAACCAGAGCAAAGGTCACTTTTGTTATTTACTAGCAAAGAACTTGGTGGCATTCTACTCCTACTCTAGGGATCTGTGGAACTTTGTACTTGAGAGTGATAATTTAGGGTCTCTGGTAGAAGAAATTTCTAAGTAGTCAAGCATTCAAGATATTTCCTGGCTGTTTCTAGCAACCTATTCTCATATGCATGAACAAAGAAATGACCTGAAACTGGAACTTATATTTAAATGGGAAGCAGAGTATAAGACTATTAAAAATCTGTACCCTGGCCATGTGGTGGAAAATGAAAGGCCATGTTTGAGGGGCATGAGAAGTCAAGCTGAATGAAGAATTTTGCATAAGTAAAGAGGATCACAACACTAACAGCCAAGAAATGGGGAAAAGGCCTCCAAGGCACTCCAGAGTTGTTTGAGGCAGCCCCTCCCATTACAAGCCCAGAGGCCTAGAAAAAGAAATGGTTTCATCAGCCAGGACCAGGGCCCTACTTCCCTGTGCAGTCTCAGAAACTTTTCTTGACATTCTTGCTGCTCCAGCACCATCCCTGATTGAAAGGTACCCAGGTACAGCTCAGGCTAGTGCTTCAGAGGGTACAAACCATAAGACTGGGCAATTTCCACTTGGTGTTAAGCCTGAAGGTGCTCAGAGTATAAAAGCTTGAGAACCTCTGCCTAGATTTCAGAGGGTGAATGGAAAAGCCTGCATGTCCAGGCAGTAGCTTGTTGCAGCATGGAGTCCCCATAGAGAACCTCTACAGGGGCAGTGCAGAGGGGAAATGTGGGTTTGGAGTACCCACACAGAATGCTCACTGGGGTACTCCCTAGTGGAGCTGTAGGAAGAGGGCCATTATCCTTCACGTTCTGGTGTTGTAGGGGCACTGACAGCTTGCACTATGTGCCTGGAAAAGCCACAGGCACTCAACAGTAGTCCTTGAGAATAGCCACAGGGAGGGGGAGCTTCCTAAGGTTTTTGAAGCATACCTCTTGCATCAGCATGCTCTAGATGTGAAACACAAAGTGAAAGGAGAATATTTTTGAAAGTTTTTTAATGACAGCCCTGCTAGATTTTGAACTTGCATGGGGCCTCCAGCCTCTTTCTTTGGCCAATTTATCCCTTTTGGAATGAAAGTATTTACCCAATGCCTGTATTCCCATTGTATCATAGAAATAACTGATTTGCTTTTTACTTTATAGACTAATAGGCAGAAGGGACTGGTGTTTTCTCAAATGAGGCTTTGGATTTTTGAGTTAATGCTGAAATGAGTTAAGACTTGGGGGACTGTTGAGAAGACATAATTGTATTTTCCTACGTGAGAAGGACGTGAAACTTGGTATGAACCAGAAACAGAATGATACAGTTTGGATTTGTGTCCCCACCCAAATCTCATGTTGAATTGTAATCCCCAATATTAGAAGTGAGGTCTGGTAGGAGGCCATTGGATCATGGAGGTGAATTCCCCTTTTGGTGTGGTTCTCATGATAGAGTTCTCATGAGATGAGATCTGGTTGTTTAAAAGTGTGTAGCACCTCCCCCACATCTTCTTCCTGCTCCAGTCATGAAAGATGTACTTGCTCCCACTTACCTTCTGCCATGATTTTGAGTTTCCAGAGGCTTCCCCAAAAGCAAGTACTGTCATGAGTTCTGTACAGCTTTCAAAACTATGAGTCAATTAATCCTGTTTTCTTTATGAATTACCCAGTCTTGGTTATTTCTTTATAGCAGAGTGAGAATAGACTTATACAGCATCTCACACTGTCCTTTAACATACCATTTAGAAACATTCTAGGAAACAAAACCATGAACAATATCAAAAGATATTTATGAGGTTTAGCAAAGGGATAGACTCTCATAGATTTTTTTTTACTCTGAAAAGAATTTAAGTTTAATTAAAGCCTTTAGGAGACCTACTAGAAAAAATTGAGAAAAAAGTATCTCAAAGACAATGGACATAATTTCTATCACCTCCTTATGCACAACTTTTTAAATAAAATTGTAATAATAGAGTTACACAGATTTACAGAAATAATTTAGATTTACAGATAAGTTGCAAAGATACTCATATGCAGTATACATAGTTTTGACTGTTAACATCTTACACTACTACAATACCTGTGTCATGCTAATAAACCAATAATGCAGCATTACTGTTAACTAAAGTCTATACTTTCATTATATTGTTCACTAATGTCCTTTTTCTGTTCTATGATTTCATACAGGACATCATATTATATTTAGTCATCGTGTTTCCTAGGCTTCTCACAGCTGTCAGTTTCTCACTTTTGTTGTTTTTTATGTCCATGACATTTTATGGAGTACTGGCTGGATACTCTGTAAAATATCTCCTCAATAAGAATCTGTTTGGTGTTTCTCTCATGATTAGACTGGGTTATATGTTTTGAAGATTGAGATAAAAGAGAATTGTCCTTTGCCTCATATCATATCGTATCATATCATGTGATAACAAGAGTACATACTATCAAATAGACTTATTATTGATTATGTTAACATTCATTAAATGAGGTACTGCTGGTTTCGATTTTTCCACTGTAAAGTTGTCCTTCTTTCCCATTTTCCATATTATTCTCTTTGGAAGCAAGACACTAAGCACAGCTCACACTTAAGAAGTAGGGCTTTGCTAGATATGAAATTCTGAGGTGAAAGTTCTTTTCTTTAAGGATGTTGAATATGGGTCCCTACTCTCTTCTGGCTTGTAGGGTTTCTGTTGAGAGATACGCTGTGACTCTGGTGGGCTTCCCTTTGTGGGTAACACAACTTTTCTCTCTGGCTGCCCTTAGCATTTTTTCCTTCACTTCAACCCTGGTGAATCTGATGATTATGTGCCTTGGGGTTGCTCTTCTTGAGGAATATCTTTGTGGTGTTCTCTGTATATCCTGGGCTTGAATATTGGCCTGCCTTGCCAGGTTGGGGAAGTTTTCCTGGACAGTATCCTGAAGAGTATTTTCCAGCAGCCAAACCAACTTTCATAAGTGAAGGAGAAATAAAATCCTTTTCAAAGAAGCAATTGCTCAGAGATTTCATCACCACCAGGCCTGCTTTCTAAGAGATCCTGAAAGAAGCACTAAACATAGAAAGGAACAACCAGTACCAGCCACTCCAAAAACAGACCAAATGGTAAAGATTATTGACACAATGAAGAAACTGCATGAACTAATGAGCAAAACAACCAGCTAGCATCAAAATAGCAGGATCAAATTCACACATAACAATATTAACCTTAAATGTAAATAGGCTAAATGCCCCAATCAAAAGACACAGACTGGCAAATTGGATAAAAAGCCAAAACCCATCAGTGTGCTGTATCCAGGAAACCCATCTCACATGCAAGGATACACAAAGACTCAAAATAAAGGGATGGAGGAAGATTTACCAAGCAAATGGAGAGCAAA